>ML786372.1:277094-335680 GCA_009831015.1 Picea engelmannii | reverse complement strand
GAATTATAATACACTCATCACTTCACTTTATTATTTACCTTTTAAAATCTCTTAAACCACTTTGATTACTTTGACCTTTTAGGGCTTCTAGATGACATATGAGGGTCCTCCAACTTCGTAAGGCCATAAATCTCAAACCGTGAAGAGTTATGTGATGTTCTACATACCACCAGAAATGGCATGACATGTACTATCCATATAGAATAGTATTATCTGAAAATATATCATAACTCATACCATTACCCATCAAACAAACTTGTGTTCATTACCCAAACTTGGGGTCTCCAACTTCTCATGGCCATAACTCTCTAACCTTGAGGAATTATGTGGCGTTACACATACCGCTGGAAATGAAATGACAAGCACTATCTATCTAGGATATTTTCCCTAACAAATTCACTTTCCTTCATCTCATTATTCCACAATTAAGCATGAGTTCTCTTACTCCACAAAGCATCTTCCCATGAGGGATTTCACCATAAGGGGACCTCTTTGGAGTTCATCCATATTTAATTATTATCAACCATGAAAAAACAATAATGAGTCATATTTACATCAAACACTATTGGGTAGATTACCCAAACCTTTGTGCTACAGGTCTTTCTTCAAGGGTTGACATCAATGACAACCAACCTTAATCAACAACTTATCCTATACCATAAACCAACCCAAATTTCGAATGCAATTTGATAGTCATGCTCACACCATTCCTATAAGTAAATTTTGGTCATGATAAAGAAAAGATGACTTCCATATGGAACAACTATTTAAATGAGTTGCTCAATTTTTTCTTGGAACATATTTTAATTGTCAACCTTCCACTGCTAGCGATTGGTTGTGTGCAAGCTACATTGAGAGAGGATCTTTCACATTAGGAGAATAAGAAAGGTCCATATGAAGGGTAGAGTAACGAGGCTTGATAACCTCTAGAAGACAGAGAACCCTATGTGAAACTCAAAGACAGAACTGAGATAGAGACAAGAAAGTTAATTTCGCACAACGTTTGTGTTGGCGAAGCGAGTGGGATATAAGTCCCTCGATTACATATCACTTGCCCCCTTCATATTATGTCTTTCTTGGACATCCATGTATGTGTTTGTATGAACCATGGACAATATTTAATCTAGACAATAACCTCCTATACAATCCTTCTTTCCTGGAAATACAAACCCTTTTCATGTTGCTCTTGAGGTATCAAAGAAACAAACATTAAAAATTAATCTAGATGGATTCAAAACATAGTCACTAGTCTCACAATTAAATGATCCCTCTCATATGTGTGTGTGTGTGTTTTATTTCCACCCTTCATATTAGGTATTTTCTTGGAATCGATCCATGTCTTTATATGAACCATTGTTAGGAATTTTTTTATACATTATAATCATTTCATGTAAGTCATCACTCGCAAGTCCTGTGAAGTTTTAATAAAATTTTAATTGGTAAGAAAATTTAGTTATAAGTCCATTGCTTTCTAAAACCATGCCTCACATAGAGGCACACGTGGGAATGAGAAAGGCACGTTGTAACCAAATCATGTCAATCACAAATATGTTAAAACCGTAGGAATTTCTGGAACACATTATGCTTAGACTAGCTTGACAATCATATGCAATGTTATTTACAATAAGTAAAGCAACCATTGTCAGGCCTAATCTGAAAATTGGAAAAAAAACTTTTACATGAAGAGACTTGTACAAACAATTACTCAGATATGATTCTAGAGTAAGTACAAAAGACAATCTGACTCAATACAACACCAATCACAACTTCAAACAAATCATAAAAACCAATCACTTTTGGAACCACACAAAATTATGAAATATAAGTCTCACTACGAAAAAAAAATGCTTAATTACATTGGCCAAGAAGAAATATTTGTTACAATCACTATGCAAATGTTGATCTAGTTTTATACCTATGAAGAATGAAGAGAATTGCACAATATTGTTTCTTCATTGTACACATGGTTACAGGGTCAAGCCATGACTAATTGCCCATTTCAACATCCTCTCACTTAAAACCAGTGTAAAACCATCTTAACTCTGCATGTATCTTAGGAGAAGAAGGATCAAGTCCCTCAAAGTGATTTTTTTTTTTTAAATTGAGAAAACTTGAAAAAAAGTTTGCACCTCAAGAGATTTGATCCATTTTTTCCCATTATAGATCCAAAGTTAAGATGGATCTATGCTAGTTTTAAAAGGTTATGAAAAATGAGAGGATAAGAAATTTTCCTAAAAATCCAATAAATAAAAAAAACATACAATATCAAAACCAAGAAGTTAAATGTTGAAGCCATTGTAACTCATTAACCATGGGGTCTCCACCTAGTGAACCTTGCATGGGATATTAAATAATACCCCTAATTTCACTAGATATTGCCCCTCTCCCAATACATCTTTCCAATAAAAAAAACCCTATTTTTACTAGATATCCCATAATTTTACTAGGTTCCCCTTTTTATACCCCCAATACCTATAACCCCCTAGTACCCTACATCACTCCCTCCCAAATACCTACAATAAATTGACCCTATTTTTCACAAATTAAAAACCCCCTTTATGAATGAAAGTGATAAGATATTGGTTAACAAGGTGAATCCCCCGTGTCATTAACATAAATCATAGAAAAATAATAAGGACTTAGTAATATCTTAGAAGTGTTAATATTATGGTAGCTTTAGGAGGTATGAACCTCTATTGTGACCTATGACGAGATTAGAATATTCCAGACGAAAGTAAAGAAGTAAAGGAAACCCTAGAAAAGTTGTCGGCTGCAGAAATATAATTAATATGAATTAATTAGTGCCCAGGAGGAGAATTCGGCCCCAGTAAAGCCTTCCATAATACTATAAATACAGGGCGCTAATTCTCATTATACATATCTCAGCAGTTGCAGAGAGAGCTGGATCTACGCAGGTGCAGTGGTAGTTTGTGAGCAAGTCTTTGGGAAAGTGTGTGCTAGCTTCTGGGTGGGATTATTTGATCAGCTAGGTTTCTATTCTTGCTTGGTGCATTAGCCTCTCTTGGCTATTGGATTGCTACCAGGATTCTCTTCTCTGTCAAGGTCAAGGTGCTCGGAGAGTGGATTTGGCCTATGGTTGGGTGACGAGGGTATCGTCAATGGTAAAACGAGCACAATCTTCCATATTCTAACAGGTTATGGGCCCACACCCCCTTCATTCAGCCTAAAACGCTGAAAGGAAACATAGCCGCTGGGATATTGAGCTCGCTGAGAAACTGCTGCTAGGGTTACTAGCAGGAGCAGCTTCCAAAACACTACAGCCAGGGTTACTAGCAGAAGCAGTTGCAGAAACCCTAAATCTCTAATCCGACACCTTGTGATGGAGCATCTCGCTCAAGCAGAAGATATTCAGATGCACCCTAACTCAGTGCACCTCTTGGCTCTCTCAGAAGACAGAAATGAAAAAGTTGAAGTTTTGGATCAAAGCATGACCAGTTACCATTCAATCGAAGGCATGTGTGAAACAATCAGTCTTTTACACTACTCAGCACTTACTGGAACAATTGAAGATGGCATGTGGATAATCGATAGTGGAGCTTCTAGGCACATGACGGGAGATCAAGACAGACTCTCAAATCTAAATGAGAAGAAGACATCGTACAAAGTGGAGCTTGGAGACAAAAGCACTTACCCCGTCGAAGGATTTGGACAAGCCTCCGTCAAGTTGGAATCAGGTAATCATGTTCACTTAAGCAATGTTTTATATGTACCTGGTTTAGAAAAGAATCTTGTATCGATATCATGTCTAGAAGACAAAGGAAACATAATAGCCTTTGTGGATGGAAAGGTGTTATCATGGCATAAGAACTCCAACATAGAGAATGCTAGGGTTATTGGAAGTCGTGAAGGAAATCTGTATAGACTACTAGAACAAAATGAAGAAGCTCTAGTACATGAAAAAGTCAACCCTAATGAGCTTTGGCATAGAGGGTATGATCATATCAATTATCAAGCACTACCTTTTCTCAAAAAAATGGTTGAAGGAATACCAAAATTGAAATCTGCACATGAAGGAATTTGCAAGGGATGTGCCCTTGGGAAGAATATCAAGAAACCATTCCCAAGCAACAACAACAGATCCAAGGAGATCCTAGATCTAATATACTCAGATGTTTGTGGTCCAATGCCAGTCAGATCTCTAGGAGGATCTCTTTACTACATAATCTTCATAGATGAATATTCAAGAAAGACGTGGCTATACCTACTGAAAACAAAAGACGAAGTATTCAGCAAGTTCCAAGAATTCAAGGCAGAAATAGAAAACCTCACGAACAAGAAGATCAAGACATTAAGAACAGATAATGGAGGATAATACACCTTGAAGGAGTTTGTTGCATTCTGCAAATCGACAGGGATTAGGAGGGAGCTAAATGTTCCTCATAATCCTCAACAAAATGGTGTAGGAGAAAGAAAGAACAGATCTATCGAAGAAACGATAAAATCCTTATTAAACGATCAAGGTCTATCCATGTTTCTATGGGGAGAAGCATCAATGACGAAAATATATGTACATACTAGAATCCCTCACTGTATATTGAAGGACATGACACCAGAAGAAGCCTTCTCAGGTAAGAAACCTAACATGGAAAACCTAAGAATATTTGGATGTCCAGTTTACTCTCATATTCCCAAACTTCAAAGACAAAAGGAATAAACTAGAACCCTCAGGAAAGAAGGGGATATTTGTGGGATATAGTGATTCATCCAAAGCCTATAGAATATATATTCCAGAACAACACAAGATCGAAGTTAGCAGAGACGTAACATTCAATGAAAGAATGGCCTTCAGGAAATCCATCGAAGAAATTATAGAAGAAGAAGAACTTGAAGAACCTAATGAAGAAAACACAGAAAACAAAAATAATGAAAAGGATCAACCTGATCATCCTATGGAGCCATGTGAGAACATTGATTCAGATATCATACCAAAGACCAAGAAATGACCAGCTTGGCTTGAAGCTACATTACAAGATGCATAAAGACTCAAGGTTCCAGAAGGAACACTCAGGAAGAGTAAAAGACCGAAAAGATTCTCAAGTTATGAAGCATACATGACGAAGCTTCTAGATGAAGAACCTACCACATTTGAAGAAACAGTCCAAAAGGGACAATGGAAAGAAGCTATGACGGAAGAACATCAATCCATTATGAAAAATGAGGTATGGGAAATTGTACTTAGACCTAAAGAAAAATCAGTGGTAACCTCAAAATGGGTATACAAGATCAAACATACAGCAGACGAAAGCATGGATAAATACAAGGCAATATTTGTGGCCAGAGGGTTCTCCTAGAAGGAGGGAGAAGATTAGGACGAAACCTTTGCTCCGGTAGCTAGGTATACCTCCATCAGAGCTATCATATCTCTTGTCGCTTCCATGGGATGGAATCCACACCAGATGGATGTATAGATAGCTTTCCTCAATGGAGATATTGAAGAAGAAGTGTATATTGAACAACCTCAAGGATTCGAGGTACATTCCAGAGACACTCACGTTTGCAGATTGAAGAAAGCTCTATATGGACTCAAGCAAGCTCCAAGGAATTAGTATGCCAGAATGGACAGCTATCTAACAAGACTTGGTTTCTCCAAGAGTCATGTAGATCCAAACCTTTATTACAAAGTCATGGATAACGCACCTGTGATTCTACAATTATATGTTGACTATTATTTATAACAAGTGAATAATTTCTCATTATCCAGTGCAAGAAGGAATTAGCTTCTGAATTTGATATGAAATATCTAGGTCTCATGCACTATTACTTGGGACTAGAAGTATGACAGAAGCATGGTGAAGTATTCCTTGGACAAGGAAAGTACGCAATAAAGATCCTTCAGAAGTTTGGAATGATGGAATGTAAGTCCATGAACACTCCTATGAATGCAGATATAAGAAAAGTGAAAGTCCCAGACTCTGATCCAGTAGATCCATCTCTATATCGACAACTAATTGGATCATTGATGTATTTGGTAAATACTCGACCATATATTTGCTTTGCTGTAAATACATTAAGTTAGTTCCAGGTGGAACCTAGACAAGAGCATTGGATTGCTGCAAAGCATGTCCTAAGATATATTCACGGAACAATAAACTATGGCTTGAGATATACCACATCTAGTGATATACAACTTTATGGATTCACAGACTCAAATTGGGCAGGAAGTGCAGAAGATAGAAAAAGCACTTCAAGAATATGTTTCAGCTTGGGTTCCGCTATGATATCTTGGGGTAGCAAGAAACAAAAGTCTATCGCACTCAGTACAACAGAAGCAGAGTATATCGCAACATGTGAAGCATGCACTGAAGCAATATGGTTAAGGAAGTTAATTTCTGACTTATTTGATCAGATTCCAGAATCGACCATAATACATTGTGATGATCAGAGCTATATAAGATTATCATAACACCTCGTGTTTCATGAAAGGTCGAAACATATTGAGATCAAATACTACTTTATTCGAGATAAAGTTTAGGAAGGAGAGGTAAATCTCGAGTATATCCCCACTGATGAGCAAACAACAAACATCCTGACAAAACCTCTATCTAGAATTAAGTTTGCATATTTCCGAGAGAAGATGGGGATCGCAGAAACAACTCCCTTAGCTGAAAGGGAAGACTCTCCAAGTTAGGAGAAAGAACTGAAAAATATTATTGAAAACATTTATTTTTGTGACTAATGACTCTCCAGATTAGGAGGGAGAACTGGAAATATTATTTATCTTTGTAATTGAAAAACAATCCAGATTGGACAGATTCTTTCCAATTCGAAAAGTGGATTGAGATTTCTGACGGATAGTGACTTCCCATTGTGGTTAACATGGGAAGTAGTCTGATTGCTGATGTATCATAGACAACAACTTCCCATTGTGGTTAACATGGGGAGTTGTCTAGGGCAGTCTTTCTTCTTGAGGGTTACTCAAGAAGACTGGCCCGCCTCGCTGGAAAACTATTTCTCATTGTGGTTAACATTAGGAATGGTCTGTTTTGGAGGTTGATACAGGATGATTTTTTTCTATTGTGGTTAATAGAGGAAATGGTCCGGACAGTCATTCCTTAGGGTTTATACATTCTCTCTAGGGTGCACATTGATTAGTGTAGGAGGAATGGCCCAGGGTGGGGAATGGTCCAAGCTCAACAATCAAGGACAGTCATTCCTTAGGGTTTATACATTCTCTCCAGGGTGCACTTTGATTAGTGTAGAAGGAATGGCCTAGGGTGGGGAATCGTCCAGACTCAGACATTCCTTAGGGTTTATACATTCTTTCCAGGATGCACTTTGATTAGTGTAGGAAGAATGACCTAGGGTGAGGAATGGTCTAAGCTCAGAAATCAGAAACAATCATTCTTCCTTGTTTGAGACGAATAGGGAAGATATCCCATTACTGATGTTTTACACTAAGGGCAGATATTCTTTCAGATCTCACAAACGTGAGTGAAAGATTGGCCCAGATGATTCAGTTTATTTTTAACAATATTTTCTGTGCAGGTTGTCATCAGATGATTGCTATAGAGACTGCCTGTCTCCAGACAATAGAGATATACTACTGTGGTGGATATGTTTCACCGGTTGTGACTATGTGTCACGGTTTGAGTAGTTATGTACTACCATGGATAGACACAGTTGTGTTCTATCAATTAATATTGTACTAGTTGTCATAGGCGATTATCCAGTTGGATAATAATGACGGTGCTCGTGTTGCTACCAGTTGAATGGTCTGTTGTGCTCAAGACCATACCTCCCTAACTAGGAGGGAGTGTTAATATTATGGTAGCTTCGGGAGGTATCAACCTCTATTGTGACCTATGAAGAGATTAGAATATTCCAGACAGAAGTAAAGAAGTAAAGGAAACCCTAGACAAGTTGTTGGCTGGAGAAATATAATTAATATAAATTAATTAGTACCCAAGAGGAGAAGTCGGCCCCAGTAAAGCCTGCTAGACTACTATAAATATAGGGCTCCATTTCTCATTATACACATCTCAGCAGTTGCAGAGAGAGCTGGATCTGCACAGGTGCAGTGGCAGTTTGTGCGCAAGTCTCTGGGAAAGTGTGCACTAGCTTCTGGGTGGGATTATCTGATCAACTTGGTTTCTATTCTTGCTTGGTGCATTAGCCTCTCTTGGATATTGGATTGCTACTAGGATTCTCTTCTTTGTCAAGGTCAAGGTGCTCGAAGGGTGGCTTCGGCCTATGGTTAGGTGACGAGGGTATTGCCAATGGTAAAACGAGCACAATCTTCCATATTCTAACAAGAAGCTTGTGTCAATTGATGAGATCATTGATTCATTGTAAAATTTAAGAGGTTTATTCCTTTTTACATTTAAATTGATAAATTAGAGGCATGTTTAAAAGTAGTATATTATAGTGTATTATTTTAACTAGACTAATTATCAATCCATTTTCTTTGCGTAATGATTTGGCTAAATACATTTCTAATTTTGACAAGCAAATACGAATTTTCAAATATTTTTGTTCTACCATTGGTATTGGTATGTTAATAAGTATGATAAAACAAAAGTTATGATAATCAAATCCAAAAAGATCACTTTATTTTTGTGTATGACAATAAAATAAAAGAAATTAATTAAGAATTCTCATATATTTTTGGTTTACCATTTGTATATTAATAAATACCATAAAACAAAAATTATGATAATCAAATCCATGAAAATCACTTTATTTTTGTGTATGATAATAAAGGAAGTTAATTCATACAATTATTTTGGAGTTGATCTTCATTATAGGTTTAACTATCCAAAACTATAGTATTGAGATACACATATCCAATTATTTTCTTGTACATGATAATTAATATGAAAGACAAAAAGCTTCCTAGCATTATTTTCAATTCATACTTGCCACCTAAGAGAGGGTGGCATAATGATGCTAATTCGTGACTAAACCATTGGATGATAGATGATGAGGTAGCTTTACAAAGTATTGATCTATCATTAAAAATACTTTCACATCTAAATTTAGCGAAAAAATTGTGGTGTAATGAAGAAATATAGAATAAGAGAAAACTAATCTACTGTAAATAAAAACTGTGGCTCCTAATTAAAAGATCAAAATTATTTTTAAATTATAATTTATCTTAAAAGAGAAAATCATAAATACTATAAAACTCTTAAATTTTTTTATAATAGAATTGGGTATTGAATAAATCCTAAAATGTTATGGATGATTTTTTTTTTATCAAAATGAAAAATAAAACACACTTTAAATCAAAGTTAAAGTTAATATCATGAATGGTAAATAATCATATGTATTATGAATGGTTCAAAACTAGAGGGGGTAGAATATGTATACCTCCCTAACTTTAGGAGTTAAATTTCTTTGAGAGAGTCTCTTGTCATACAAATAAGAAGATCTCATACACCAATTTGATGTCTAGCTTAGCCATAACCTTACAAATAAATTATTATTATTATTATTTATTATCTTTATTTTATAGTTAAATTATTTATTATTTAATATATTTTTTTCACATTAAAACATATACATTAAAATTCCATTTCTTTTGTATAAAAGAAATTTTTAGTGTAATTTGCTTAGTGCACATCAAAAAGAACATCCATCATTGAAAAACTAAATTGTTTATTAAAAATTAAAGTGTGTATCTTATTCAATGTACATAAAAAGGTTATAGAATATTGAAAAGCTAAACTATATTTTTTATTTTATTTTACTAACTTTGCATAAAATATTGAAATTATTAACTTCTTATATCATGGCATAATAATGTTTAAATTTTTATATCGTTTTAATTTAGTTTTAAGTAAAATCATGAAAAGGAAGTTTTTTTTAACAATCCCACAAGTTATTAGAGAACATTTTATTTTAATATGTAGAGTGGCTTTTTAAAACTTATATTCTTATAATTTAGTTGTCTTAAAATAATTAAAAGTGATTAAAAAAAATTAGTAACACATGTTATTCCAAAATAACATTTTTGTAACTTTGCATCAACAAAAAGTACATCAGTCCGCTCAGAGAGCAGGCTGCAAACATCACCAAACAAAAAAAAGAAAACAAGCGGAAATCGTTCTGGTCTTGTCAAATATAAAAATTATATTAGATTTTTCCTTGTTTTCTTTATTTTACTGCGGAATTGATGGTCTAGCTGCGATGGCACTATCCCGCATATGCTTGTAGCTGCGGTTCCACGGGCGATACTTGGCCTTCTCCGAGAGATTTTGCAGACTAGAGTTTTACAGAGAAATTATGGAGGATCCGATCTCCTGGTTCTGCGTTGGCTTGGTTGATAGTTCGGTATGGAGGATCTGATCTCCTCATTCTGAGCTAGCTTGGTTGGTAGGTCTCCAGTTTAATTGTGAATTCAAGTCTCTCTGGTGACGACGAAATGTTGGCAGTGTAAGCTGCAGAAAGTTGGCAGAGCTTCATCTGGGGATAGTGCCACAAGAAGGGGGTCGCCAGAAAGCCACTGAGTAATTTGAAAGAAATGAAGAAGTGAATTAGGGCATAATAAAATATTGGAATCATGTTTTGAAGAATTTTCCAAACACTAGCATGGATTGATGAGGGTTAAAAATCCTTATCAACATAATCCACCAATAGAATTGGAATTTCAAAACCAACCCATGAAATTTGATGGTTTGGATCAGTTTATTACTTGTTTTAAGAAGATTTCCAACAAAGATTGATGATGGTAACTTTTTTATTGTATTTGACCAGTAAACTTTTTTATTGTATTTGATGGGTAAAATGCCTTATGACCAATAATTTTCCTCTCAAATTCCATCTATGTGAGTTACCATAGAATTGATATTAGAATATTTATAAGAAAGAAAAAAAAATATTAAAATTTCATGGGTAAAGGAGTGTAAAGGAGGCCAAATATAAAGAATAAATTCCCTATCTTCAACTAAGTCAACTTCCACAATGAAAAACCATAAGGCTGCAAACAATTTGTCTATCAAATTTCATGCTTGTGGTCTACTATAAAATTGATATTAAAGTATCTAATAAAAGATTAATTTAAAATTTCATGATAAACCAATGTAAAGGCCAAATATAAAGAATACATTTCCTATATCTAACAAACTCAACCTCCACAATGAAAAACCTTAACCCTATGTTTAACAAACTCAACCTGACGAAAAACCATACAGGCACATGGATAAATGTAACTTTCTTTTAAATGGATTTTCAAACTTAAAAGACCCATTAATACAAATTTATGAACAACCTCAAAAACCATTTAAAGTCATTTAAAGCCATTAAAATTCTTATTTAACCAATAAGAGAACTTGTAACTTACGAGCCTAAAATTCTTCTTTGAATGACTACAAAAACTTGTCACATATAAATTGATAAAAATATTTTTAAGACATCACAAAAAAAATGTAATTAAAAAAAATAAACACATGAGTTGATATAAATTGTTTCAATCCCTAAAATAAATATATCTATGTTATTTCAAGATAAATATATCTATGTTATTTCAAGATATCACAAAATAAATGTTACTCATTCTATGACAAAACACATATATTCCATTTTTGTTTCTCACACACATTTATACAACATATAACAACTATTAGCACCTTTCTCACAATGAAGTATCTAACTTAACATGAAACTTGAACATAAGTAGCACACACCAAGTTTTTATCCCTCCAAGAAGAAACTCCACTTGAGAGCAAGCCAACTCTAAAAGGAAGGTTGGAGATGCCATTGAGTGATGCAAGGAAGTTGTCGACGAACAAGAACATTAGAAGGATACTATAAAGGAAGGTTGGTGATATGATTGAGTGATGACTACTATAAAATAAAGTTGAAAATATCATTGAGTGATGAAGGAGGCTCCCCATAAACAAGAACATTACAAGACTACTATCCAAAATAAGGTTGGGGATATCATTAAGTGATGCAAGGAGGCTCCCCGTAAACAAGAACATTACAAGGCTACTATCCAAACTAGGGCATTATATCAAATGATCCAATCTTTCAAACTAGGGTATTTTATGAAATGATCAAATCTCTCAAACTAGGGCATTATATCAAATGATTCAATCTCTCATTTTATCTCCCCATAAACAAAGATATGAAATTACAAAGCTACTTTGTTTGATCCAATCTCATAGAGACATTACAAAGACCCAATCTTTCATTGTATCTCTCCATAAAGAAGGACATTGTTACTATCCAAATTAAGGATTTCATTTTAGCTCTTCATAAAGAAGAACATTGTTACAAACCAAATTAAGGCTTTCATTTTGGCTCTCCAAAAAGAAGGGCATTGTTACTACCCAAATTAAGGCATTTGCCCACACAATTTGCAAAAGGGCCATTTCATCAAATTATCCAATCTCCCAATGAGTGATTAGTTAAAGATCCAATAAAACTCATCACATAGAAGTCTAACAACATATGGTACAACAAAATTATCATATGCAAGTTGAATTTGTATCTAATTTTTATTTGACAAGATATCTAATTTTTATTTGAGAAGAGTAATTTAATTGTACAACTTTGATAGTGAATATGTTAAGAAATTTGATAAATTGAACCACTAAAATTAGAGTTGTAAAGTAATTCCCTTAAATCATAGTTATATACTTAAAAGTGAGATGCTAATGCCAAAACTTATGGAAAGCGTTGCCTTTTATAACCACAATTACTAACTAGAACCATGATTTATGGAGATAAAGATGGAATTGGAAACCTTAATTAAAATGAGTAAACATATGGAAAGCGTTTCCTTTTATAACCACAATTACCAACTAGAGCCATGATTTATGGCGATAAAGATGGAATTAAAAACCTTAATTAAAATGAGATGGAAATGGAAACCTTAACCACAATTACCAACTAAAGTCATGATTTATGGCTATAAAGATGGAATTGGAAAGCTTAATTAAAATGAGATGAAATTGAAACCTTAATACTTAATTAAAACGAAAACGAAATGGAATTGGAAACTTTAATACTTAATTAAAATGAGTAACAGAGGAAGAAATGGAATAATATCCACTGTCAAAAAGATGGAATTGGAAACCTTAATTAAAATGAGTAACGGAGGAAGAAATGGAGTAATATCGAATGTCCAAATTTTATGGGCAGTTTTCAATTTGGTTTCCATTTAGTTTGCAATTTTCCATACGACGGGGAGTTTCCAATTTAATGGACAAATTCCAACATTGGCATTGGCTTCCTATGCTGGACTTTTTAGGTGTTTAAGCTACTTAAAAATTCGAAAAAAATTCTTTTAGGAGGAGAGACAAAAAAATCTTTTAAGAGGAGAGACTTTATAGCCTTAGAAACCATTATGAGAAAGCTATGTCCTTGATTTTATTAGTATTTTCTTATCAACTGAGCAGTCTATTAGTGTAGCAAACGTGCCCCTCTGAGATAATTTAATGGAATGAGACAATAAATAGCAATTTTGAAAATGAAAATTTTGCAAATTCTACATGGATTTTTAGGTCTTCGTTCACATTGAAACAACTCCATTCTATAATTTCAGTAATTAAAACTAGTAATTCTAATAATGGATAAAAATCACATACAAGTAAACTATTCTTAGTCGTGGGTTGAAGTTCATAAGTCCAGTGGGGATCCCTTTAATATGGTTTAAAAAAATCTCATTTCTAAATAAAAAAGTGTTGGGTAAATATAGGAGAGAGATTATAGTAGTACAGTTATTTCCCTTGTTTAAGAATGTTAAGAATGTTATATGTATAAAGAATATGAATAAAAAAAAAAAAGACACTCAAATTCATTACTATATTTCGTGACAACATAATATGGGTTACTATTTTGTATTTGCATGAATTTCAGTTTGATGTTAGGGGACTCCAAGCATTCATGAAATTATTCATGAAACATTTATGAAAAATAATTTAAAAATTACTACAATCTATGTAGTTATGCATTCTTAAAAAACTATTTCAAAATTAAAAAATTATTTCAAAATTATGTCAAATTTAAGTAGTTAACAAATAAAAAATTTGAAGTTCCTTGATAAGATTATTTTAACTGTTTTGTTAATTACAGAAAAATACCAACCAAGATTTAGATTTTTATTCATTATACCAAGAAAACTTCCATCTCTTTTTCTATATTATGGATTGCATTTCCCTTTGAAACCAATCAATACACCCACTTGGCTAAGCCTTTCGAGGAATCAAAGGAAACCTTGCACTAATAGTGGTTCTCTTAGTAACTGGCACAAAATTGCAAATTTTACTCAAAACCAAAGAAAGAGAAAAAAAAACTAAAAACACCAAGTTTCCTCTATTGGTTTTTTAAGCCATTCATTTTGTTGAAGCTTGAAGCCTGATCTGGCTAGCTCACTTTATGGGGTAGCTTGAGCTTGGGAACCAAGGATGAGGACTCCCTCTTCTATCTGGCCTATGGGGGCTCATCGTCATTGTCGGGGAAAGTAGGGGAACATCAAGATGGAGAAGGGCTAAGCTTTGTTTCTTTTTGTTAGTGTGGCTCCACGAAGAAGTCAATGAACCCATCACATTTTTTTTCAACTTAGATATCTCACATGGGGTGGTTATTGATCGCCCTCAATGATAATGCCTCCTCTACAAAGAAACAAAGAAAAACCTCATCTTTAATCAAATTCGACACATGAACCTTATATTAAAAAGTTAATTACACACTAATGTCAATAATGTGTAATTTTTTTAAGTTTTCTTAATTTTTTAAACTTACAAGTTTCCTATTTTTTTCTTTGAAAATGAAAAAATCAATCATATGTAAACTTTTTACTAATTAAAATTAAAAAATATAATTATAAATTAAAATATTATAATTATAACTTAAAATTTTAGATTGAAACATTAACCCAATTTATATGTACTAGTAACTAAACTAACGATTTTTTTTTGTCATAAACTAATAACTTAAATTCTATTAACTTATAATATTATAAATATTTAATGAAATTTATTGAATTTAATTTTATATTAAAAATTAAAATAAAAGTAAAAAATGATTTAAAATACTTTATTAAAAGAAATAGTTAAACCAATCTCACTAATACACTAAAACTTTATTAGCTAGCATCGTAAATGGTTGTACTACTTCAAAAGTTTTTCATTTAAAGTGATTATAAAAAGTACAACAATTTCTTTAGGGATTTTTTTTTCGTTTTTTAAAAGGAAAAACCTTGTGGGATGGTAGGTACACGGATGAATACAGATCTTGAAGGGACATTTGAAACTTATTATTCTTCAAAAGTTTTTCATTTAAAGTGATTATAAAAAATACAACAATTTCTTTAGGGATTTATTTTTCGTTTTTTAAAAGGAAAAACCTTGTGGCATGGTGGGTACACGGATAACTACGGATTTTGAAGGGACATTTGAAACTTATTATTCATGGGGTTTTAGCATCACCTCCAATAATGGGCAGAAGCTTATGCCTTGTGGCAAGGGTTTAATGTGGCTAATGAATTAGGATTGAATCATTCATAATAATCGACTATTCAAAAACAATTATCATTTATATGGTAAATAACTTTGAGCCTAGAGACTGTTATCCCCATTTTTTAGGGATAACTAGGAGATCATGTCTTCAGACCCACAGGTCCTAGAAATAGAGTATCGAGAGCAGGATTGACCTGAGCATGGCTTTGGAGGGCTCATCCTTTTCTTCTTTCATCAAACTCATCTTGTCAGCAGCAACAACATCCATCACCTTCGGTTTGGTCTTGTATCAGAGGAGGCTCTTGCTCCATGAGGTAATTGGTCCAGGTATCATGGTATGTGTCACTTTTGATCATTAAAACCTCTAAATATATGCATCTGATTCCTTTTATCTCTGACAACTGCTTGGATCTTACATTAGCCCACTTAACCATGCTTGGGGAGATTGACAAGGTGCCCTAGCAAGCCTATACCCATAGGTTTTGGTTTGCCACCGAGGGGATTACTAAAGAGCCATCGTCCGCTCCCATCATACCACCACTTTTTCCATCTTATCTCCAGCTCATTTATCCCATTCCCCTTGTCTGGGCATTGGATTGACCTGTTTGTAGGGTTGCACCTTATCTCGTGGGAAGAAGGGGTTAAGACCCAGAAGGTAAAAGCAGTTGGTAAAAGATAAAAGCCTAGAGATAAAACCTCGAGATGCTTTGCCTAGGGACCCGAAAAAATAGCAAACAAGACCTAGTCAAGAGGATAGGGGGTCTCATCACGAGCCAGCCTATTATGTTCATGGGTACCTAACAGTATGACATTGCCACCATCTGGTTACCACGCTAGGGCAGTGACCTTTGGTTGGATGGCCAAGGGAAAGGGGGTCTCTCACGAGCCAACCTTCTCATCTCTGTGAAAGTACTTGTGGGTAACACTGTCAGCTCTAGTCACCATGCCAAGGCAATGTCCTCTGGTTAGCCCTTGAATAAAAAGAAAAAGAAGAAGAAAAGAGAAAATAAAATAAAAGAATAAAGGCAAGAACGAGCTTGGAAAAATTGCATCCATGATAGGTACAACTCGCCTTCTACAAAGGCACCCACAGATAACATCATGCATCCCTGGATCTCACTCTACCCTCATGTCTGGACATCCCCTAGCCACATCACCTCATTTACATGGCTTGGATGAAACCTTCCTGAGACTTTCCTTCCTTGTGGATACTATCCCAATAGGACGTCTTGTCCTTTTCTTAAATCTTGTATTGTAGGTTTTTTGTAATATCTTTGAGCTATTGACCGATGTATCAGGGTTTTTATGCATATGTTTGATAATATTAATGATGAAATGTGATTGACATTGCTATGATTCCTGTGACTAATGAGCCCATGGAGGGCATAGTTTTTGATGTGCAGGACCATGCCCGACGGATAGGTACCGATACACATGGGGAGATGATCAGTTTGGACCTCCATGGGGATAAAGAGCCCATCAGATGGTTGCTAAGACCCCATCAGGGGGCAGAGACATAACAATGGTTGATTAGTGTCTTACACCGGAGAAGAAGAGGATGTTCCATCAGAGGCACTTTGGCGGAGCCCAACCTAGGGGGAATGACCCCTTCTCAGTGGAACATTGGCCTTGGAAGGCTCAGAACGCCCCCATCCTCTCCATGACATCATCCAGCTTCATGGGCATTCACGGAGGTAGACTGGGCAACAGTGGCATGTGTGGCATGTTGGAGAAGCCCCTGGGGGGCTAACATTTTGCTCCTGGATGTCCCATATGCCCTAAAAGGGGCTAGCGCCTCCCTTGAAGGGGATTTTACCTTTTAACTAGCTCAGTTAGGGTTTTAATTTGAAAATTTAATGTAAAAAACAATGTTATGGCCTTGTCGACCTTTTTATGACCTAAAGGTTAATTAAGGTCATTGATACAATATATATTGAGGAGTTTTTACTCTCATTTTATCATAGCACATCACTCACTCATTAGTGAGGTCTGATTTTAGCGCCCTACTTGGGTATTTTTGCTGTTTTAGTGAGGTGCACTTGTTGAAGGAAGGCATTTCTTGGCATTTTTGGCATTTCTCTTGAAGGAAGGTTTACAACTAGGGTTTGCATGCTATTTCATGGTGATATGTAAGTGTTTTTTCTGCAAAAATTCTTGATTGAATGGTTGTAGTCTTATATTCTTGCATCTATTTATAAATATTGTTGATTCAAAACCCTAGGGGACAAACACACAAGTAGGTCATTGTCTCATGTCCCCTGAAAGATAATTTTTCAACCATTGAAGAAGGACGAAAGAGCCTAGCCATAGCTACACTCTTATTGTTTCTTCCCGTTGAGCTAGCTGTACTTTCAGAAGTCAAGAAGGAGGAGACGTCCCAGGCCTAGGCTATCTACACCTAGGGTCGTCCTGCTTATAGGGTTTGGTGATAGGGCCTTGCTGTAGAAACACTCTCTCTCACCACACTCTCTTGTCTTGATTTATCTTTTATGCTAGATGTTTTTGCCAAGTTAACCTAAGGAAGGAGGAGAGAGCACGAGGCCTTGCCTTAGCAACATCGGAGTGAGCCTCTCTCCCCCAGGGATCTGATTTTGGGACCCTGCCATAGCAACACTTAAGAACCCTTCCCTCTAGTCCTTAGTCTTCCTCCTTCAACCCTTGCGTCCTCCATTAACCCTTATGCACTGATCTTAGACCTCCAGCGTTGAAGTGAAAGTGATCAAACAAACTCTCAAACTCTTTTTCTAAATTGAAACCCTAACTAATTACTAACCCTAGGAATGTTGACGTCACCCTTGGTTATTTCATCTTGACGCAACAACGTTTCAGTTTATAAGCAATAAAATGGTGTTTAAAGCATTTATTGAATGAGAGATTGATTGGATACATTGATTGCTACATCATCTTGATATTTATTGGTGGAGTGATATTATTTCATTGTTGTATTGACAAACATTGACTTTGTCAATATTTATTGTTATAATTGCTTATATATTGATATCAGATAGTCATATGAAGTACTAACCCATTGAATTATAGCTTGCATATATTGGTTTGCTGTTGCTTTGTTTTGGACATGTTTTCTTCCTTGGGCCTTCACTTCATTATTGGCTATTTAGCCGGGACTATCTGTTTTGGTGGTGACTTGTGAAGGGAGGAACTTTACTTTTGACCTTTAACTTTTGCCTCTTCAAAACTCCAGGTTACCGGGGACGTCTCCCCTGGGCCTAACCTCCCTAAAGAGAAAGAACCTTCCCATCGTGGTGACATCGGGTGGGATAGGTTCCTATTACGCCAGTTTGGCCTTCTGTCTTGTAGCCTTTTGACCTAGCTACAAACTGTGCGATAACATTTTGGCACCGTTGTCGGGGAACACTGAGCCAATTCTCCTCAAACAAAAAATATTTTCGGTAAGCCTTTCCTCAGAGACTATTTTCTTATAAGCTTACCTGACGACTCCACTAGGGTGTTTTCCCTTTTCTTTGATGATTTCAAGCAAATCATCTAGAGACTCCACAAATAGCTAATGACGACCCATAGTGGGAGTCAGTATATACTTTCATCTACTACTATGACCTCCACAAATCCTGTCACCCCTGTAAGTTCTCTCAAATGGTCTCATAAAGAACTCTTTGGTCCTTTAAGCTTACCTAACACCCAAGGGGGGTTACATGATCTACCCAAGAAGGTCGAGTCCTGGATACCTAATTTTTCAGGGGAAGATGGATCCTATGACAACTCTCATTGGACCAACTTCTGTGATGCATTCCAGTTTCACCAATCCGGGCAAGAGCACCCCGATGTATTTTTAAGGTTCTTTGTGATCTCACTCACCGGAAGTGCCAGAAGATGGATTAACAAACTCCCAAGAGGAAGCATCAAAACCCCTGCAGATCTTGAACAAGCCTTCAAGAAAGATTGGTGTGAAAAAGAAAGCATGGATTCCCTTTACTCTCAATACACTGATATTTGCAAAGCCTCTAGCAAGGGGATTAGGGATTTCAATGATAGGTTCAACCTTCTACTCAAAAAGATCAGGCCCAGTTTCTCAAAAGAAGTTGTCCTCCAACACTACTTGAACTCGTTGGAAGGAGTTTTGCAGTTTACTCTCAAAGATCGGTCACCCTCGACTCTAGAAGAAGCACAAGATTTTTCTTGGAAGATTGAGAAGAACCTTGAGTTCGAAGACTACATCCATCAAGTCAATCTTTTGCGCAATAATGACCCCGGGGAATCTAGTGACGAGGATGTCACCAAAGCTGAACCTAAGTTCTCAGAAATTCTTGAGGTAAAACTCATGCCTCCCAAAAGGAAATGGAACATAGATTTCTCAAACACAAACAATGTTCTAAATGTCTCAAGACAACATGAACCATCCAAGGATTTGGGCATGGCCACTCATAAAAAACCTAATTTTGAAGATTCCTTATTTGTCTTGAACACACAGATGTTAGAAAATCAAGATATGAGTGAAACCAATAGATCTGAAGAGCCTCGGGTACATAGTGAAACCAATCTAAGCACTAGTATGTCATGTATCTTGCAAAGGGTTAAAAGGATTCATGAAATGTTGAAAATTTCTTTTCTAAAAAAGCAAGACTCGGATAACCAATTACCTTTTAAGGGGATTCCCACACTATTACAAACTAGTCATTCTGAGAAGGATGAACAAACAAACTTTTCAGTGGATCCATACTTGTTTCAAGATTGTCCCACTTTTCCCTTGATAAAAAAAGACATAGATTGGGGTGATTATCCCGACGACGCCTCTGATATCTCTGAAGATTCGGATGAAGATGGATATCTAGTATAGAGAGTAAGTAATTTCATTGAGTGGAATGAAGATGTTTTCAAAGACATAAAAGTTCCAAGCACCGTCATTGTGGATGAAAACCCTTGGTGTTTTCAATGCATTGAAGCACATTGGGAACATGAGTGTCCTTACAATAATGGTGGCCATCAACAAGTAAACAATATAGACCACTTCATAGAAGGCCCTCAAATAAATATCACCACTGAAGAGCACTAAGAGGCCATAAAAGAAGCATCCAGGTCAGCCAGGATGGCGGTAATAAACAAACTAGACCAGGAATCAAAAGAAAATCTAAAGAAACAAGAGTTCTAGGTGTATAGAAGAAAGAATTTGAACCAACCTGCTGCTGACCAAACAAAAAACCCACCTGTGGATGTAATCTTTCCTAAAACGTCCAATACTGAAAGGGTTAACTTGAACTTTGACCTTGAAGGGGCATTGTCCAAGATGTTTGTAACCATCCCTTTGAGATAAGTCATCAAGGTACCATCTATCAAAGAGTGATTTGACAAATTTTTCCAAGGATTAGATGGACCATTGAAATATGGAACTATTGGTCGTATCCAGAATGTACCTGTAACTACAACTTATGTGAAAAAGCCCAGTGATTCCATCAAAGATGACAAATCACGTGACAAAACTAGGAAGACTCCTCATAAATATTCTCCAGAAGATACACCTTTTGGAAAGGAGGAAAATTCTAATCAGATTAAATGGATCAAGAAAGAGGAATACCAACAACTCCTGGACGAGTTCAAAGGTAAGGAATCAGAGACTGCGAAAATACTAAAGAAGGTGGAAGATGATGTATGGATCCGTCCTTCGCAGCAGGAAATCTTTATAGTAGAATCCCACCCACCTCCCTCTACACAATACACCAGGGTTGTTCAGGGAACGACTGATTTCAGAGTCAGAGAGTACAAGGAGGGGGACGTGGTTTGGATGTGGGATGCCAATAAAGGGAATCCTACTAATATCAAAGGAAACAATCATTTTTGGCTTGGCCCTTTTAAGGTCAGAAGAAAGTCAGTTAATGACTCTTATTACATGTCTACATTGGAGGGAAGAAGGCGCACAGTGCCCGTCAACGGGCACCTCCTCAAACCCCACCAGGATGGGGTAACCTGATTTCACAGGTAAGTACAGGTAAGTAGGCATTTTTCGTGTATTATACCATTTGCATTTCATGTTAGTTTGCTTCCACATTTGCATTTTTTATTTTTTTATTTTTAGTATATATATTTATGTATGCTGGGGTGGCATTACCGCCCCATTTTTGTTACTGATGCCTCTATCAAGTTTGAGTAGGTATGCAGGTTATGCTAGAGATTTCGAGGTTCTCATGCGCTCTACGGTGAGCACATGTCCCCGAGTTGGAGCCAGATGTTATCCCCAAATTTTAGGGATAACTAGGAGATCATGTCTCGAGGCCCATAGGTCCTAGACATGGAGTACCAAGAGCAGGATTGACCTGATCATGGCCCTGGAGGGCCCATCCTTTTCTTCTTTCATCAGACTCGTCTTGTCAGCAGCAGCAGCATCCATCACCTTCGGTTTGGTCTTGTATCAGAGGAGGCTCTTTCTCCATGAGGTAATTGGTCCAGGTATCATGGTATGTGTCACTTTTGATCATTAAAACCTTTAAATATATGCATCTGATTCCTTTTATCTCTGACACCTACTTGGATCTTACATTATCCCACTTGACCATGCTTGGGGAGATTGACAGGGTGCCTTAGCAAGCCTGTACCCATAGGTTTTGGTTTGCCACCGGGGGGATTTCTGAAGAGCCATCGTCCGCTCCCATCATACCACCACTTTTTTCATCTTATCTCCCGCTCATTTATCCCATTCCCCTTGTCTGGACATTAGATTGACCTGTTTGTAGGGTTGCACCTTATCTCGTGGGAAGAAGGGGCTAAAGGCCCAAAAGGTAAAAGCAATTGGTAAAAGATAAAATCCTAGAGATAAAACCTCGAGATGCTTCGCCCAGGGACCCAAAAAAATAACAAACAAGACCTAGTCAAGAAGATATGGGGTCTCATCACGAGCCAACCTATTATGTTCATGGGTACCTAACAGTATGACATTGCCACCATCTGGTTACCACGCCAGGGTAGTGACCTTTGGTTTCATGGCCAAGGGAAATGGGGTCTCATCACAAGCCAACCTTCTCATCTCTGTGAAAGTACTTGTGGGTAACACTGTCATCTTTGGTCACCATGACAAGGCAGTGTCCTTTGGTTAGCCCTTGAATAAAAATAAAAAGAAGAAGAAAAGAGAAAATAACATAAAAGAATAAAGGCAAGAATGGGCTTGGAAAAATTGCATCCATGACAGGTACAACTCGCCTTCTACAAAGGCACCCACTGATAACATTATGCATCCTTGGATCTCACTGTACCCACATGTCTGGACATCCCCTAGCCACATCACCTCATTTACATGGCTTGGATGAAACCTTCCTGAGACTTTCCTTCCTTGTGGATACTAGCCCAATAGGATGTCTTGTCCTTTTCTTCAATCTTGTATTGTAGTTTTTTTGTAATATCTTTGAACTATTGACCGATGTATCATGGTTTTTATGCATATGTTTGATAATATTAATGATGAAATGTGATTGAGATTGCTATGATCCCTGTGACTAATGAGCCCATGGAGGGCGTAGTTTTTGATGTGCAGGACCATGCCTGACGAATAGGTATCGATACACATGGGGAGATGATCAGTTCAGACCTCCATGGGGCTGAAGAGCCCATCAGATGGTTGTTGAGACCCCATCGGAAGGCAGAGACAAAACAATGGTTGATTAGGGTATTACACAGGAGAAGAAGAGGACGTTCCATCAGAGGCACTTTGGCGGAGCTCGACCTAGGGGGAATGACCCCTTATCAGTGGAACGTTGGCCTTGGAAGGCTCAGAACGCCTCCATCTTCACCATGACATCATCCAGCTTCATGGGCATTCATGGAGGTAGACTGGGCAACAATGGCACATGTGGCATGTTGGAGAGGGTTCTGGGGGGCTAATGTTTTGCTCCTGGATGTTGCATTTTCCCTAAAAGGGGCTAACACCTCCCTTGAAGGGGATTTTACCTTTTTACTAGCTCAGTTAGGGTTTTAATTTGACAATTTAATATAAAAAATAGTATTATGGCCTTGTCGGCCTTTTTATGACCTAAAGGTTAATTAAGGTCATTGATACAGTATATATTGAGGAGTTTTTACTCTCATTTTATCATAACACATTACTCACTCATTAGTGAGGTTTGATTTTAGCACCCTACTTGGGTATTTTTGTTGTTTTAGTGAGGCACACTTGTTGAAGGAAGGCATTTCTTGGCATTTTTGGCATTTCTCTTGAAGGAAGGTTTACAACTAGGGTTTGCATGCTATTTCATGGTGATATGTAAGTGTTTTTTCTACAAAAATTCTTGATTGAATGGTTTTAGTCTTATATTCTTGCATCTATTTTTAAATATTGCTGATTCAAAACCCTAGGGGACAAACACACAAGTAGGTCATTGTCTCATGTCCCCTAAAAGAGAAATTTTCAGCCATTGAAGAAGGAAGAAAGAGCCTAGTCATAGATACACTCTTATTGCTTCTTCCCCCCGAGCTAGTCATACTTTCAGAAGTCAAGAAGGAGGAGACATCCTAGACCTAGGCTATCTACACCTAGGGCCATCCTGCTTCTAGGGTTTGGTGATAGGGCCTTGCTGTAGCAACATTCTCTGTAATGGTCCCAAGCCAAATTTTTTGCTTGGAATCACTAACTACCACTGATTTGTTGATGTGCGGGTGTTATTGAGTTATTAAATGCAATTATAATAGATTCATCCAACACATGAAGACCATAACACATTCAAGATATAAATCATAAGCATAAATCTGACCTTTATTATAGAATCAGGAATAAGATACAATAGAATGAGCAGATCTGGAATAATCTTCAGATGGATCCAATGCAAGACAAGTATGAGCTGCCACAAAATGCTCCCGCAGATACAATAAGCCTCCCAAAGGATGAATAATATATGAAGACCAATACATGCATAAATGAATGCCAATGTCCCTCAGCTGGAAAGTGCCACGCTCCACTAGAAGGCTGAAACCCTCAATAAATCGGCCCAACTGAAGGAAGGCTCCAAACGAGTCCAAACTCAGCTAGATGATAGATCGGGATGATAGGATCACCCTCCTGAAGTCTCAAGCTCAACGTCCAAGGCAAACCCCTCCAAAATCTGAATCTTCTGCTGAAGTTGCGCCCTCCTGGATGGCTGAAACCCTTGGTGATTCAACCCTGATGAGAAAAGCCTCCAAATGCTCTGAAACTCTCCCGGAATGTAGATCAGGCTAAGAGAATCCTGTGGGTGAAGTTTCATACCCATATCTCAAGCGGATCTCTCTATATCTGAGAAATACAAAATGGTGGGACATCCTCCTTTCCTCCAAATCGTCCCAGTCTGAATCTAAATATCTGATGGTGATAACTCTCTGGAAAATCACTCAAAATGGTGGTGGAGCACCTGCAAGTAAAACCCAACTGATGAAATGCCCAACGCTCCTCCTGATTGTCTAGATCGAACCCTTCTCTTCAAAATGGTGTGCCCTTGCTGAAACTCCTCAAAACAGTACAACCCTGTTATCTTCAGAAGCACTAAGAAGAGATATGCTGAGAATAGAATGGTGTGGAGGAATCTTTCATCCCCGAGACCAAGATGTGGAACAAGGTGAATGGATATTTCAACACTGAGTTTCTCACAAGGGTTTTTATAGCAAAACCCCCAAACTGAATGCTCAAGAGCAATAACAAGCAATATGCCAAATCCAAAATGCCTAATAGGTGCACCCTTGCCTCTTACTTATACTTTTCCTTCTAATCCTCTGTTGAGTTAAGTTAACTCCCAGGGTTAACAAGGTGAGTGGAATCACTAACTACCACTGATTTGTTGATGTGCGGGTGTTATTGAGTTATTGAATGCAATTATAACAGATTCATCCAACACATGAAGACCATAACACATTCAAGATATAAAGCATAAGCATAAATATGACCTTTATTATAGAATCGGGAATCAGATACAATAGAATGAGAAGATCTGCAATAATCTTCAGATGGCTCCAATGCAAGACAAGTATCAGCTACCACAAAATGCTCCCGCAGATACAATAAGCCCCCCAAAGGCTGAATAAGATATGAAGACCAATACATGTAGAAATGAATGCCAATGTCCCTCAGCTGGAAAGTGCCACGCTCCACTAGAAGGATGAAACCCTCAATAAATCAGCCCAACTGAAGGAAGGCTCCAAATGAGTCCAAACTCGACCAGATGATAGATCGGGATGATAGGATCACCCTCCTGAAGTCTCAAGCTCAACGTCCAAGGCAAACCCCTCCAAAATTTGAATCTTCTACTGAAGTTGCGCTCCCCTGGATGGCTGAAACCCTTGGTGATTTGGCCCTGATGAGAAAATCCTCCAAATGCTCTGAAACTCTCCCGAAATGTAGATCAGGCTAAGAGAACCCTGTGGGTGAAGTTTCAGACCCAGATCTCAAGCGGATCTCTCTAGATCTGAGAAATACAAAATGGTGGGACATCCTCCTTTCCTCCAAATCATCCCAGTCTGAATCTAAATGTCTGATGGTGATAACTCTCTGGAAAAGAACTCAAAATGATGGTGGAGCACCCGCAAGTAAAACCCAACTAATGAAATGCCCAACGCTCCTCGTGATTGGCTAGATCGAACCCTTCTCTTCAAAATGGTGCGCCCTTGCTGAAACTCCTCAAAACAGTACGACCCTGTTATCTTCAGAAGCACTAAGAAGAGATATGCTGAGAATAGAATGGTGTGGAGGAATCTTTCATCCCCGAGACCAAGCTGTGGAAGAAGGTGAGTGGATATTTCACCACTGAGTTGCTCACAAGGGTTTGTATAGCAAAACCCCCAAACTGAATGCTCAAGAGAAATAACAAGCAATATGCCAAATCCAGAATGCTTAATAGGTGCGCCCTTGCCTCTTACTTATACTTTTCCTTCTAATCCTTTGTTGAGTTAAGTTAACTCCCAGGGTTAACTTCTATTCTTCTGTTAAGTTATCTTTCCCTCCTTTTATCCTTTCCCTTTCTCAAGTCAACTTAAACATATAACTTTAATCTAGTTGACCTCCCCCCTCAGTGTGAGACTATGACCTAGTGGGGGTGCCCAGGCCACTGAGTCTCCTCATCATCTCCCTAAGAGGTGGGGGACATTACAGTCTCCCCTGCTTGAAATTGCTTGTCCTCAAGCAATTCCAAACCTCCATCTCGTACCATCTGTTCACTCTCCCAAGTGGCATCCTCAATGGGCAAGTCTTTCCACTTGATCAGATACTCCTTGATGCTTCTCTTTCGGAGCTTCTTTTCTCAAACTTCCAATATCTCTTCCAGAATCAACACCAGCTGACCTTCTTCGTCCATGGTGTTATCACTCCAAGAAACTCCTTAGGGTTGTAGGCTAAGAATGCTTGGTAACTTAAGAAATTTAATAATCAAAGTATGTGTGGAACAATGGGATAACTGAGAAGGCTAAGAAAAGGACAACTTGTTAGGCATCTAAATAAACAAGTTCTTTGAGAGACCATATATCAGTTACAGTAGATAAAAAGGTGTGAAGAATACCATTCAAGATAACCAAGTACAAGAGATGTAGGGTCATACAAGACAGTAAAGAAACATCTAATTCATATTCATGAGCTATACCAGAAGATAACAGTTATGAATAACTAAGTTGAACAAAATTAAATAACAGAGTAGTGGAGTATATGAAAATACTGATATATAATAACCAAAGAAGACTGTGATTCATATAGCATAACAGAGTCAAAGTACATAGCCAAAGTATCCAGGATTTGAACCCCCTCTAGTGCTCCAAATGTCTTTGGCTTTATAGCCTTACAAGATGAAATCTAGATCCTTGAAAGATGGATCAGATTTACTAAAAATAGTCAAATCAAAATAGATACAACAAGTGTAGGATGAGATCCTATAAAAATGGATCTTAGAATACTAAAAATGGAAAATCAAAACAAAATAGGAAAAGGTCCTATCTAATGATCTCTAAGAGTAGTAGATTGTTGATGAAGTGCAGTTTTAGCCTCCCAAGGCTATTTGATTTGGTCCTCTAAAGATAAAATTCGAATTGGATGATGTGTCTTCAAACCCCTGATATTCTGCCTTTGAAAAGATGCCAAATGTAGTTGAAAAACCTCTTTTTGACCTTATCCCTCAAAACTAGCGTTTGAATCAGACTTGATAATTCAACAACTGCCCATTTGAAGTGGTTTCAAACCATTCAAACTCAAAAAATATCGATCTGGGAAAAAATTCGGTTATTCAGGAATTGACAGGCTTTCACCAGCTAATTTGCCGGAAAATCCGCTCAGTTGGTGAAAGGCGGAGCTTTCACCAGCTAACTAGTAAAATTCAAGACGGGTTAGCTGGTGAAAGTGCAGATATTTTAAAATCAAATTTCTCAGTCATGGAAAGTCCGTTTTACATGCTTGAATAGTCGATCGACATATAGAAATCCTAAGCTTTCCATTGGTTCTTTCAAATCTACATTTGGAGCTCGGGAAGCTAGTCTAACTTTCCCTACAAGATTAGGCATCATTCTTTAAAAAAAATGCTAGTGCATTTTTTATTGCTAACACATGGGAGGTAGTATCTCAATGGGGTGGATGTGTTGGCCGATGGCCTTCTTCAGGCAGGATACATGGAAGACATTGTGTATCCGGATGCCTGGTGGAAGCTCTAACTCATAATCCACGACCCCTATCTTTCTGCTGATCCTATAGGGCCCAAAGAAACGTGGCTGTAGTTTTTCTGCTCTGCTTCTTTTAATTGAGGCCTACTAATAAGGTTGGAGCCTCAAATAAACTAAGCCACCCACTTCAAAAGTGCGCTCCATTCTATGTTTGTCTGCCTTGACCTTCTGCTAATTTTGTGCCCTCTGTAAATGATCCTTCAACTCCCGGAGAATGTCCTGACTCTGTTGTACCCAATACTGCACCATGGGTGCCCTGCTGTCCCCAAAGGAAATCTCCACAAAGGAAAGGGGATCATATCTATATAAATCTCTGAATGGTGTCATGCCTATGGATACATGATGGGTGGTGTTGTAGCAATATTCTCCCAAGTGAAACCATCTGATCCATGCTTTCTGTTGTCCTTCTATGTAATTTTTGAGGTAGCCTTCCACCCATTTGTTGACTATTTCAGTCTGACTGTCTGTCTGAGGGTGATAGCTAGTACTAGGAGTCAATGTCGTACTCACTAATCTGAACAACTCCTCCCAAAATGTACTCATGAATATACTGTCCCTGTCAATGATAATGGTCTTGGGTAGGCCGTGTAGTCTGAACACCTCTCTGAAAAATAATTCGGCCACCTGTGCTGCGCTGAAGTCTGTGGCTATGGAAAAGAAGTGTGCAAACTTCGAAAACTTGTCTACCACCATGAAAATGTAATCCTTCCCCTATTCTCTGGGCAACCCGGTGATGAAATCCATGGATATACTTTCCCACTTGTGCTCTGGAATGGGTAGGGGCTGCAATAGTCCTGCAGGGTGCATGTGCTCATCCTTGTTTTCTTGGCATGTAGTGCACTCTTTGACATGCTTAATCACATCCTCCTTGAGGCCTTTCCATGCAAACCTCTCTCTCACTTGCCTGTACGTCTTACTGATGCCCTGATGTCCTGCTACAGTTGAGTTATGACATGCATGCAAGATCTTAGCTTTGAAAGCTGATCCAGGAACTAAGAAGATTCAACCTTCGTAATAAATGAGGTCCTTCATGACCTTGAAGTTGTCGTCCTATATTTGTCCATCCAACAGTTGACAAGTGAACTGATCCTTTGCATATTCCACTATCAAGTGATCCTTCCAGTCAACTGACATACCAGACATGGCAAAAATAGATGGCCTCTTGGATAATGCATCGACTACTACGTTGTTCTTCCCTTTGACGAATTCAATGTCGAAGTCATAGGCCTGTATTTTGCTTACCCATTTTTGTTGTCTTTCATTCAAATCCTTCTGCTCCAATAGATATTTAAGACTGTTATGGTCTGATTTGACCACAAACCTTACACCTACCAAATATTGCCTGAATTTGGGTAGTGCATGCATGATAGCCATCATTTCTTTGTCGTAAATGCTGTAAAGTAGCTCAGGACCCCTGAGTTTCTGACATTCATAGGCAAGGGGGTGCCTATTCTGCATCAACATGGCCCCTATACCTTCCCCTGAGGAATCACACTCCAAGGTGAAGGGTATGCCAAAATCTGGAAGAGCTAGAACTGGGCAGGTGCTCATGAATTCTTTCATTCTCTCCATCGTGGTTTGGGCCTCGTCATTCCATTTGAAGGACCCCTTTTTGGTCAGGTCAGTCAAGGGTGCACACAATTGAGAGAACCCTTTGACAAATTTCCTATAGTATGTGCATAGGCCCAGGAATCCCCTCATGTCTGTGAGTGTCTTCGGAGTAGGCCATTCCCTAATGGTTGTTATTTTCTCCCGGTGTACCTGTACCCCTTTTTCCCCTATGATGTGTCCCAAGTAGAGCACCTCTGTCATCCCAAACTCACACTTGGATTCCTTGGTGTATAGTGACTGTTTTTCCATGATTGACAGGATTTGGTCCACATGTCGAAGGTGTTCCTCCCAGGTCTTGCTGTAAATGAGCCAGTCATCAAAGAATACCAACAAGTGTTTCCTCAGCTGTTTGTTGAACACATGGTTCATGCAGGACTGAAATGTGGCTGGGGCATTGGTTAACCCAAAGGGCATTACCAAAAACTCGTAATGGCCGTAGTGACACCTAAAAGTTGTTTTTGAGATGTCCTCCTCCCTCATCTTGATTTGATGGCAGCCTAAACAAAGGTCAATTTTTGTGAAATAGATAGCTCCATGCAGCTCATCTAGCAACTCATCAATCCTGGGTATGGGGTACCTGTTTTTGATCATCCTTTTATTCAAATCTTGGAAGTCAATGCACATTCTCATCGTTCCATCCTTCTTCTTTACCAAGACTACTGAAGAAGCAAATGGGGTTGAACTCGGCCTGATGTGTCCCATGTCTAGAATCTCTTTGATGGCCTTCTCTATCTCATCTTTATACTTCTTAGGGTGCCTATAGGGTGTGGTGATAATAGGTTTAGCCCCTGATTCTAGCTCAATGATGTGCTCAAACCCCCTATCTGGTGGCACACCTGGAGGAATTGGCCCAAACACCTTATGGTTCCTATCAAGGATTCTTTTAATCTCTAGTGTGTAATGCACCTTTCCCTTCTCATCCACCCGTGTTGAGATCTTGCATTCTGTTGCATATACAATTTCTTCCCTTCTGAATATGGCTTCCATCCTCTTGGCCGTGACCACTCTGGCAGAGTTACCTATCATGCCTCTGAGCACAAACTTTCATCCTCCTTCCTCGACAAAGGACATTTCCACGGTCTTGTAATTGGTGGTGATGGGTCCTAAAGTGCTGAGCCACTGCACCCCTAGGATGATGTTGGTATCAGGAAGATCCATCACATACACATCCTGAACTAATTCATGCCTTCCCAAGGTGAGTTTCATACCTAGTATGTATCTGTCACACGACATAGTACTCCCGCCTACTACCTCCACTTTGAATCCTTCAAATTCTACTGTAGGTATGTGCCTCCTCTTCAGTAATGCTGCATCAATGAAATTGTGAGAATCTCCTCCATCAATCAGAACCGAGACTCTCTGTCCCTGCAAGACCCCTCTCATCCTGAAGGTGTTGAACTTGGGTACCCCACTGATAGATGCTAAGGTAGCCTTCTCTCCAACCGCACAATCAAGTTCTGGAACCTCCTCTTCTGTTGTCTCTGCAGTTTCAGCCTCAATGTTTTGTATCTGACCATACTCTTCCTCCTCTTCATTGTCTAAGGTAAATTCTATATAGTGAACCTGGCCACGTTCCATGCACTTATGTGACAGATTCCATGGTTCTTTGCAAGTGAAGCAAAGTTTCTTTCTCCTTAGTTCCCTTCTGGTGTTGTCATCTATCCTACCACGACCCCTGTCAAACCCTTTTGGGCCACGTCCTCCCTGATTCATTGGAGGTCTTTGATCTCTGCCTCCACTGTTAAGAGGTGGTTTGGGTATGAATTTAGGCTTCGCAGCTGGCCCAAAATCCCCCGTCTTCCAAATGGCCTCATGTAGGTTGCTGGGTTTAAAGGCCTTTACCCAACCCTTCAAGGGTTCCATCAACCCTTCTGTGAAAAGAATCATGAGCCTAGTCAGGGACATATCCTGCACCATAACTACCAACCTCTGAAATTCATCAATATATACTTCAGCCATACCTGTTTGCTTGAGTTGAGTGAGCTCTCGGAAATGTATCTCAGGATCTCCTTGATCAAATCTATCAATGAGCCTCTGAGTGAATTCTGTATAGAACACAATCTAATTGTGGCCGAGTGTGGTGAGTTCGTGATACCACCAGTCATGGGCCTTGCCATCCAAGTACATAGTGGAAAACTTGATGGCCTCCATTTCCCTCATGGGATTGAGCTGTATGTAGGTATCCAGCTTTTGTACCCAAGACTATGCTGTCACCTTGGCTGTACCATCAAAGTAAGGGATTTCTATCTTCCCCGCTCTATGTTCAAACTCAAAACTGTCCCTGTGGTTCATCCTAGGTTGATTTATAAACCTGAGTTGGCAATACTGATCTAGGGACATTTGTCTTTGGACCCTCATATCAAAACTGTAGTACTCCTTGGTACTCTTCGCTATTTGTTCCACAAAGTCTTCAACCTGTTCTGGTTGCCCTTGCTCATTTGTGAATGTGGGCATGTAAGGTATGGGGTTAGCTCTGCTACCTGAATGTCGGCCAAACTGTTCATTTGTGAATGTAGGTATGTATCTCTTCTGATTGACCCTGCTACCCATTTGACCCTATGTCGTGTCTCCTTCCAAACTTCCTTCGGATCTGGGGCCTTTCTCCGGATTATACCTGATCTCCTCATGGGTTCCACCAGATCCACCAACCTCCTTATTCCCATACGTATCAGGGTTCTTTCCTTGATGGGTCACTTGCATCCGAAGTTCATTTAGCTTGGATTGATTCTTGTTCATTATCTGTTGGTTCTCGTCAACCCTCTTCAAAGTTTCATAGAGTTTGGCCTATCCCCTTCTGCTGGTTTCATGGTACTCGCCCAAGTGTTGGACCAATGTGCTTTCTGTGCGGTTGACAGATTGCTGGAACTTGTCAAACTCGGTTGCTATGAGAGCCAAGCCTAGAGGCTTGTGGTCATCCCCTGACCCTTCCATTTCGGCCTCTATTTCACTGCTTGGTTTCTTCCTTCAACACATGAAAATACCACTGTACCTCTGCATGCGTCGATCCTTCCATAGGTTTAGAGGATCGAAGCTCTGATATGACTGTAATGATCCCAATAATTTTTTTTTTCTTGGAATCACTAACTACCACTGATTTTTTGATGTGCGGGTGTTATTGAGTTATTAAATGCAATTATAACAGATTCATCCAACACATGAAGACCATAACACATTCAAGATATAAAGCATAAGCATAAATCTGACCTTTATTATAGAATCAAGAATCAGATACAATAGAATGAGCAGATATGGAATAATATTCAGATGGCTCCAATGAAAGACAAGTATGAACTACCACAAAATGCTCCCCCAGATACAATAAGCCTCCCAAAGGCTGCATAAGATATGAAGACCAATACATGCAGAAATGAATGCCAATGTCCCTCAGCTGGAAAGTGCCGCGCTCCACTAGAAGGCTGAAACCCTTAATAAATCAGCCCAACACTCGACCAGATGATAGATCGGGATGATAGGATCACCCTCCTGAAGTCTCAAACTCAACGTCCAAGGCAAACCCCTCCAAACTCTGAATCTTCTGCTGAAGCTGCACCGTCCTGGATGGCTGAAACCCTTAGTGATTCGACCCTGATGAGAAAAGCCTCCAAATGATCTGAAACTCTCCCGGAATGTAGATCGGGCTAAGAGAACCCTGTGGGTGAATTTTTAGACCCAGATCTCAAGCGAATCTCTCTAGATCTAAGAAATACAAAATGGTGGGATGTCCTCCTTTCCTCCAAATCGTCCCAGTCTGAATCTAAATGTCTGATGGTGATAAATCTCTGGAAAAGCACTCAAAATGATGGTGGAGCACGCGCAAGTAAAACCCAACTGATGAAATGCCCAACGCTCCTTGTGATTGGCTAGATCGAACCCTTCTCTTCAAAATGGTGCGCCCTTGCTGAAACTCCTCAAAACAGTATGGCCCTGTTATCTTCAGAAGCACTAAGAAGAGATATGATGAGAATAGAATGGTGTGGAGGAATCTTTCATCCCCGAGACCAAGCTGTGGAACAAGGTGAATGGATATTTCACCACTGAGTTGCTCACAAGGGTTTTTATAGAAAAACCCCCAAACTGAATGCTCAAGAGAAATAACAAGCAATATTACAAATCCAGAATGCCTAATAAGTGCACCCTTGCCTCTTACTTATACTTTTCCTTCTAATCCTCTGTTGAATTAAGTTAACTCCCAGGGTTAACTTCTATTCTTCTGTTGAGTTATCTTTCCCTCCTTTTATCCTTTCCCTTTCTCAAGTCAACTTAAAAATATAACTTTAATCTAGTTGACCTCCCCCCTCAGTGTGAGACTATGACCTAGTAGGGGTGCCCAGGCCACTGAGTCTCCTCATCACCTCCCTAAGAGGTGGGGGACATTACACTCTCCCTCACCACACTCTCTTGTCTTGATTTATCTTTTATGCTATCCATTTCTGCCAAGTTTACCTAAGGAAGGAGGAGAGAGCACGAGGCCTTACCTTAGCAACACCAGAGTGAGCCTCTCTCCCCTAGGGATTTGATTATGGGGCCTTGCCATAGCAACACTTCAGAACCCTTCCCTCTAGTCCTTAGTCTTCCTCCTTCAACCCTTGCATCCTCCATTAAATTGACTCCATTAACCCTTAGGCACTGATCTTAGACCTCCATCGTTGAAGTGAAAGTGATCAAACAAACTCTCAAAATCTTTTTCTAAATTGAAACCCTAACTAACTACTAACCCTAGGAATGTTGACGTCACCCTTCGTTATTTCATCTTGATGCAACAACGTTTCAGTTTATAAGCAATTAAATGGTGTTTAAAGCATTTATTGAATGAGGGATTGATTGGATACATTGATTGCTACATCAACTTGATATTTATTGGTGGAGTGATAATATTTCATTGCTGTATTAACAAACATTGACTTCGTCAATATTTATTGTTATAATTGCTTATATATTGATATCAGATAGTCATATGAAGTACTAACCCATTGAATTATAGCTTGCATATATTGGTTTGTTGTTGCTTTGTTCCGAGCAGGTTTTCTTCCTTGGGCCTTCACTTCATTATTGGTTGTTTAGCCGAGACTATCTGTTTTGGTGGTGACCTATGAAGGGGGGAACTTTACTTTTGACCTTTAACTTTTGCCTCTTCAAAACTCCAGGTTACCGGGGATGTCTCCCCTGGGCCTAACCTCCCTAAATAGAAAGAACCTTCCCATCGTGGTGACATTGGGTGGGATAGGTTTCTGTTACGCCAGTTTGACCTTCTGTCTTGCAGCCTTTTGACCTAGCTACAAACTGTGCGATAACAGAGACCATCCCTTAGTATCAATATTGTATATGAAAAGTTTGTTCTCATAATGTACATTCTATCATGTTTTTTGTGAAGGAAATAAGGAAGTCGATAATTGGGAAAATCACAGAACTAGGTTAAAAATGGGGTACTTAATGGTGAATGAAACTTTGCAACATTACTTCATACCTTAAACTTTCTTTGGATATGAGATGTTGTTCTCTATTAATTTGTCACATGGTAACCTTATGGTGAAAAGAATTGGAAATATAAACCACAACTCCACATATAATTCATTTATCATCTATCATATGAACAACACTATGAAGTGATGTGAGACCACTAGTCGCATGCATCAACATTTAACTCATACTGCATATCTCATGTTCAAGCTTGTACTCCAATCTAGTGGCAGGACAATAGTTTTATTTCATGGCATAAGTGTTTGAATTCTTTGTGATAAGGCAAGTCATTTCCTATTGTTTTTACTTATTGTTTCTGCTTCTTGTTGCTATCAAATAACTTCCAGGGAAACCACCCCCCATGAGATATTTCAATGAATTTTGTCTTCAATGTTCTTAGTTGAGTGTGGGATCTATATTTCTTTAGGGTTTTCGGTTTGCAAAGTCACTTCAAAGCAGAACAATTGAAAATACGTGGATCATAAATAAGAAGAGGGTACTGTTCCTTCCCCATTGAATATTCTAGTGGAATAGAGGACATATGGACTCCCATGAACCCTTAGAGATATGACATACTCTTTGAATTCACGAGGAGCACATTCACTGCAATAGGTCCTTGATTTGTAATTTGGTTTCTAAATTGCACAATCTGGAAAACTAGATTTCCACTCAAATGGCATAAATTATGGACACTTTATTTGAAATGAAAAAACAAATAGTGGTGGTGGAAATAAAATGAAAACTTCTAAGGAATTTGGTCTTGAATATTCCCAGAGAACATAATTGAATTGTGTCCTCTTAGAAAATGGAAGAGTCCTCATTTAGAGGAGAAAACAAGGGAGAAGAAAAAATGAACTAGTTTATTGAGAAGATAACACTAGTTGAACATGCGAAATAACATGCAAGTTTACGCCTAGAAGATGTTTAGAGTTTCAGACATATATTATAGGATTTATCATTTCAAAGGATTTTTTTTGTGTATAGGGATGCAACAAATTCGTATTATGGGCATATAGAAGGGATGAATATGGATTGTATAGCAGTTAGTTGTAATTTTTCAGAGCATAGTAGCCATGTTACACATACTATAGCATATGTTGCCTAGTTATTGTTAAAAAGAGAGGAAAAGATTTGAGTAGCATTGAGATTATTATTGATTATCTAACTGGGAAATCGATAATTGGGTAGAATCTCACCTCCAAGACATAAGGTCGAAGTTCGGGCTACCACTATAAACCCCAATTTTTTGTGCGAAAATATCACAATCCCACAAGACATAAGATCGAAGTTCGGGCTACCACTATAAACCCTAGTTTTTTAGGCATAAAACCCACAATCCCACAGTGAGGTTAGCTAGGATACAAACCGAGATGGTTAACCAGTACTAAGATGGGACATTAACTAACATGAGACATTACAACTGTTAATCCTGATCGCTTGGTCCACCCTAACAAACTATCTTATTTATAGTTATAATTAATGAAATTTCATTTTCAATTTTAATATTTGATTTTAAATGGATCGAAATATAAAAAAAATATTTATAAATGATATACATAATTAATTATATAAATATTTTTTAATTAAAACGTCAATATCATATAAACATGCTTAAGAACCAAGTCATTATTAAATAACTCTATCTACATATTTAGATATATTTGACTTGTATATTTTGTTAATGATTTTGTTAATGATTTTGTCCTTGTAGATTTTGTAAACCATGAATGTGGGTGTCTATTTTCCTTGTTTTTTGAGAAAATAAATTATATTTTCACAAGTTTTTCACCTTTCGGTAAACAAAAGTATTTTTTTATTTAGAATTTCACTTTATAGTAAAAACAAAACCAAATGACTAACTTTTGGTTGAAGCATTGTTTTCAGCCAAAAAGTTGAAAATACAAACATTCAACGGCCAGGAAAAAAAAGGGGATGCATTGATTTGGCATGGAAAGATATAAGAACTTTCAGTTAAAATGTTATAACACATTTGTGTAACAAGCTCACTCTACATTTTTTGCTTTTTTGGGGCCAACATTTTCTTTGCATTCTACAATTTCACTTTGGGGCATATGTAAAACGAGCACTTCGAAGGTATCAGATGAACCCTTATGTCAATTGATTTGTATATACTGATCAAGTTGTTCAATGGTGTCAAACAACTATAAGCCATGAAAATAATTCGTCAAGGGATGTGCGCATGCGTGTGTGTGTGTGTATGTTGTACACATGAAAGTTTTATTCACATCAAAATATGATTCAATCAAGTTCAAGTTCAATAATTTGTCTTTAACATATATTGACATTTCATTTACTTAAATAAATTATTCTTGAACCATGCATGTTTTTTTGGCATATTGGAATCCAAGATGTAGATATATCGATCCCATATGAATCTAGTATAATACACATGACTGAAAAATTACATTCAATTAAAACAAAATCCTACCAAAATGTGTTTGCATTTGATAGAAGGAATGGATCTTATTTTTTTTCACTTTGCATAGAGGACACACAATCCAGAGAGATTTGTGAAAACGAAATTGGCAAATATGTTAAAGCTTGGGAACATACATAAATTAATACAAAGGGGAAAATGCCACTTGCAATCTCAGAGGATATAGAAGCAAATGAAACTACAATGACAATTGATAGTGATAGAGTTTCCAATCTTGTTAGAGAAGGTAAAATGTTACAATTGTTCAAAAAAAACAAAATTATGTTTAAAAAATGTAGATACACTATATAAAATATATAATGTAGAATTGTGCATGTTGATATACGAGTTGTTTGTTGGCACATGCCCTTATTTGCAGGAGATGTCTTTGTTGTGGTTGCACCTGTAGACAACAATGAAAATGTTAAATATTATTCGATGTGGTACACAAAAAAAAAGATGAAGTTATTAGAGAATTATGATGATAACGGTTTTATATATGAAAGATGATCCATCATACCAAAAGACTATTTTTTTCAAGAAACCCATCAAACTGAAAGTCGTGTTCACTTTCAAGACTATCAGTCATATGTCATAAGGTGCCAATATAATCATTTGGTATGTGCAACACGCATAAAGTTAATAGAGGTTCAATCAAAGAAACAATCGAAAGTTAGAAAATGGAAAATGACAAAATCCTATCATGAACGAATAATTGAAGATGACATACCATTATGATATTTTTAAACATTCCAATTTTTTTTTGCATCAAATACATATATATGGATATGTAGGATTCCATCTTGTTTGGTTTACTTTTTTGTTCCTTTCGAATAAGATGATTTTTGATGAATTGTTTTACTACTTTAAACAATTTTGCACATAAAACTAGATCTCAATTGGTTGTCAATTATAAAATATCCGGGTCCACATATGTCCTCTAGACCACTTAAGGGATGAGATAACATGATCTGGATTTTCCAGTCATGCCCTGAATAACTAGATAGTGCATACATGTCTTACATATAATATGTTGGTTTCAACATTTGAATGTACTTGTATGCAATTATTTTGAGTTAGAAATGGATCAAACATATTTTCATGTCACATATATTTTTTAGTTTATATTCCAAATCTTTAAATAATCCCTAAAATTGTTTAAATTATATATTATTACTAGAGATGGAGCATTATAATAGTATTCAATGCTTCTTCTTGATAGTAATCCACTTAATACCTTTATCATGTCATAGGAAAATGACTTTGATAACATGACATGTTATCCCCAACTCCTAGGGATAACTAAGGAGATGATATCTCGAGGCCCTCAGGTTGCAGACATGGAGTACTGAGACACAACTTGAACAACAATGTCCACTTGCACAGAGAGAGACCCACCTCACCACCACAGCTCCAGGTTCATCACGACGGTATCCACCACATCAATTGGCCTCCAGAAGACATCGAGTCTTGCTCCATGAGGTACAAGTCAGGTATTATGGTGAGTGTCATTTCAATATTTTAGGCATTTGAGTTTGTTTCATCTATTACTGATTTTGATTATGTGACGTTTGCTTGGACATTATGATATTTTCCCTGTTTCACTTTGGTGGTTGACATTGTGCCCTAGTAAGTGGGTCACCCCTAGGGATAGGGATGCTACTGGGAGGTCCTTTTGACGAGTCATCATTCCATTCCTGACCATACTTGTCACCTTCCACACTTCATCCCCTCATCTCCTTACCTTTTGGGATTTTTGGGTGTACTGACTGAAGAAGGGGTTGTCCCTCATTTCATGGGAGGAAGGGGTTGAAGGCCTAAAGGCTTGTAGATGGAAAAAGATAAAATCCAAACCATTAACCTTCTAGATGATCACCTAGGGATCCCGAGGACAATGAAATGTCTCTCATAAAAATTGATGGGACCCATGAAAAAATAACTAATAAAAAATGACAACCAGGGAGGGGCATGTGTGGGAACTGTTTTTATTGCTTAGGTAGAAGCCCCACACATATTTCCAACTCAGGGAAGCATGATGTGACCAGGGTAGAGTCAAGGTGGGAAAATTTTTTATTGCTTAGGTAGAAGCCCCACCTTAGCTTCAACCTGGAAACATCCTAAAAGAATTAAAGACAATAAATGGGATTGGAAAAAGGTTGCATTGAAAATGAAGGTGAATCACACCCTCTACAAAGGAACCCATAAGTGAGACACTACAACCCCTTGTATGTCATGAACCCCATGCCCAAAAGTCTTCCCCTCATCCATGTCACCTCATCCACATGACTTAGGAGGAGGCCCCCTCGGGAAACACCCCTAAACTTGAGGTATGATTCACCCAATAGGTCATTTTGTCAACCCCCCATACCTAAACTTGGAAAATTGCATAGGGTATTTGAGCATTGGTTTATTGTGATGAGGTAGTTTGGATGTACATTCTTAGATGGATATTTTATTGATTTTGTTTACTCATCATGATTCTTTGACTTGAGATCCTTGGAGGGCATATCCATTTGTCTTTGCAGGACCCAGCTGGTGGACAATTTTGGAGGAACAAGCCTAGCTTGGGCTTCCATGGGGTTTGAAGCCCACAGGTTCAATGCAAAGGGCCATCATGATGGATCACGAAGACATGTCTTAGGAGGCCTAGAGGACAACTTAGAGGAACTTTCTATGCCTCGCATGTCAAATGATTTGCTTGTAGGGGATAAAATGTCACCTTTAAGGATTTAACATCATCATTGGGGCTAGTGTTTGGTGGTGATGAAGTTGCTACTTGTTGACACTTGGCATGATTTGGTGGAATAAGACTTGAGGAGGCTATAATGCATGAGAGGGAGGCTCTATGAGCCCCAACAAATTCAACCTTATGCTCCAATGACTTTCTCAAAGGATCAAAACGTCACCCTTAGGGGGGTGACATCATTTTAGGGTTTCTATTGTGCAATTTTTAAATTTTAAGTTTGAATTAAAAATGAATTACTTATGTAAACAGGAAAAATAAGTGTTTTTGTCCCCTTATTTTGTGTTTACACTTAAGAAGACAAACTATGTTTGAGACATTTTGTATAAGTAGAGATCATTTCTATCTCATTTTCATCATACCTCTCCCATTGTGAGAAGACTAATGGTTGAATTTTTCACTATACTTGAGAATTTTGGTATCTCTCTCTCTTGCAAATGAATTATAGTGTTATTTCTTGGTGATTGGATGTGGCTAAGTGGTGTGCACCTCTTGGAGGCTTCTTCACTTTCTCTTGAATGATAAATGCTTGGTGAACTAGGGTTTGATCTCTCTCTTTCTTGGAATTGGTAAGGAAAAAATTGCACTTGTTAGTTATTTCTTGTTTATTCTTGCCCTTTATTGGTTGAAACCCTAGGAGGAGTATGTTGCAGACACCCTCCATTAAGATTCATCTCATTTGTTAAGTTTATAAGTCATTCTTGGGCAAGGGTTGCTAGGAGAAATACAAGTGTGTATACCCTCCTAGACTTACCCTAGTTTGATTGGAATACCCTAGGGAGCAAGAGGATTTACACCCCTAGGGATTTTGTTGATCTAACTTACACTTTAAATATTCCATTCACCCAATTATAAAGGCACTAATCTTATTTTTTCATTGGAGAAGTAAAATTGTTTGCATTGGTAAACATGTTTTGGTGGGAAATCAAAATTTCTTAAGTTGGGTTCTTTTGTGGATGCCTTGAGGTGGCTAACCCCTCAAGGGCATCTTAGTTCTCTTAGTATTCTTTTTTCTGTCATAAATTTTCATCTAAATCCATTAGGGCTGCATAAACCCTAATACAACTTTCTAATTAACTCACAAACCAACCGTCTAAAGTTGATAAAAGTTTTCCCCTATAATCTACTAACCCTAGCGCATTTTTTGGGTGGATTTTTGGCAAGTTTCGATGGTTGATCTCTTGGTTGTAATAACTTGAATGTGACATCCATAAGGATGCAATATTATCTCTGCAATACTATTTCATTTCAGCCTTGTTTCATGCTAAAGTATTTCTCTTCCATTCTTGGGTTAAACTAGTATTTACTAGCTTGAATCGCGACAACAAAATCACGACAATAGAATCATGGCTATAGAAAAAGATCCCTAATAGATCCACAACTACAAGAAGAATAATGTATGGTTTTCATATGTGTAGTGTTGAATCTATAAATTTGGTTAAGGGTTTGTCTTGTAAATCTATTGGATGCCCTCTTGGAAGTTTAGGGCTTGATGTAGAATTGATATGAGGAAGATCTACCAAAGTTTAGTATTGGTTCATAGATGGTTATATTGGAATAATATTTAATACATGGTTGGAGTCTATTTATGAGAGATATGGCAAATCTTGTTTGAGGTATGCTTTGTGAGCTAGGGTTTATCTCTTGAGATGGTATTGGTTGTTCAATATTGCTGCATGTTTCAAATTTGTTGAGGGATACAATTGGTATTTTGTTGTTGGTATTTGGCATATGGATATTGGTCTTTTGGTTGTGATGTGTTGCTGAAGTTGTTGGTTTAGTTTGAGGTTGCATATCAGTAAGGGTTTGATGTCTAGTCCATGTGAGGGTTTATTACACATGATTATGATTGTATGCACATGTATGGCACATGACTAGAGAGACATGGATGCACATGGTTTGAGTGATATTCTTGTGATATTGGGTATGAGATCTATGTTATCATATATGATCTATTGAGGAGATTATTGGTACAGGTTGTTGGTATATGTTGGTATAGGTTATTGGTATAGGTTGATTACAAGTTATTGGTACATGTTGACTACAGGTTATTGGTACAGGTTGGTTACAAGTTGTTTCCATAGATTGATACATGTTTACAGTGGTATATCTCACAGGGACAGTGGGGCAGTGGTTTCATCATTTGACACTTATATTTTAGGGCGGTTGGACGGGGTAAGGAAAGGGGGTTGTATCCTCCTTCTGGTTGGTGTCGTAGAGTCAGGGAGTTGGAGCTTCCTTTAGGTTGAAGTCTGAGAACTAGGTAGTTGTAGCCAGAGAACCCAGGGGGTTGTAGCCTCCTTCAGGGTGGATCTTGAGAAACTAGGGGGTTGGAGCCTCCTTCCAGTTGGAGCTGAAGAATTGGAAGTTGGTGCTTCATTGAATGTAATTCTTGAAATATAAGAAAAACATTATTTGGTTTTCTCTCTCATTGGGTTTCCACATAAATATTGGTGTATTGTGCATTGTGTGGATGTGTTTGTTATTGTTTATTATGCACCGATGGATGTTAATTTTTATGATACAGTAATATATTGATGATAAATAGATGAAAATGGTTGAATAATATAAAGTAATATACATTGTGGTTTAAAGGATTAATAAATGGTATTATTTCTAATTACTAATTCACCCCCTCTCCCCTGCTCTTAGTAATCCAACAATCTCTTACCTATTTAACTAGAATTTTAGCATCGTTATTTGTATCTCTTACTATATTTTATCACTAATATATATTATTTTTTAGTGCTGCAATTAGAGACATCAATCTTAAATTGCTTGTCCACCTAACATATTAATTGCATACTTGGCTTTCCTTGTGTCTCAGATAGGTACAAATCACCCTTTGTAGGTACTCATACCTCTCAGAAACCATTGGATACCACCAATACTATTTACCAATACTTTCCACACTTATTATCTTGACCTATATGGGCTACACTTCCATTATACCACTTTCCATCTCATTTCCCCCTAGGGTCACCGAGATTCCCCCCTTGAGGTGATTACTTCATCTCTAAAGTGATGACAATACCTACCTAACATGAAACTAAGTAGATGGTCTCTTATTTGTCACCATATCGAGGTTTGGGTCAGGATTTTCAAAACCTACAACTTGCGTGATAGCATTTTGGCGTCATTTTCGGGGAGGATTTTGAATCCTCTTCCAAACCCTAATGACACTTTGGAAAGATATCCCTAAGCCTTTCCCTAGCTTTCGTAATGAATCCACCTAAAGGAAATTCCCTTTCCACCCTTGATGTTCTCTTATTCAAGCTCATATGGTGACTTTATCTTCCCAAAATTTGTTTTCCCTTAAGGCTTTTCCCCCAGGGAGGTTCAAACCTTCTAAGGTTTACCGAAGAAGGCCTCCCCTCAAGCCTCTTTTTATCAAAACTCTATTCCAAGGTACCCTTCCCCTTGCCCCAATGTATCCTCCTTTGGAAAAATATCTTTACAAACCCATTAACATGGCCACCATTCTTGAATACCCCAACACAATTCCAAAAGAGTCTCACAAATGGTTGTCGAAGTTTCTAGGAAACAATGTCACCACTGCTGTTAACACCTACTATGTTCTACCTTGTTTTATTCCTCATTCATTCCTACTTGGTATTTAAAATTTTGTATAAGTTATAAAAATCTTTATCATTTTGTTAAAGGTTTAATAGCTCACCTTTAGGGGTTTTAAAAGAATGCTAGAGTGAATGAATGAGATGGACTTAATGTTGTGAAAAGGGGACATAGGGAATTAGACAGATGTTTAAATGATTACTTGATGACATCAAATGGTTTAAATTCTTTTCATTTGATCCATTAGTCATGTTAATACTTATGCATCATTATTATTTAACTTCATGAGTTGTAGATTCAAAGTCTAATCCACTCAAGAGTGAAAAAGATAAATCGGGTTGGGTGCTACAGGAACTTCCACATGTCCTTAGTCATGATCATTTTAAGCACTTTGGTGAGTCGTGGAAGATGTGGATCGTAATACAAGGTCATGAGTATGCAAAACCGGTTAGCAAAGTACTGGTCATCATCCATAGCATTTGAAATGGGGTGTATCGTCATTTGTACGTGTCAGTTGTCCAGAAGGTTACACAGATAAATTGTCTTATTCAATGTGTTTTCAAAATTGATGCCTTGTTCGTTAACTACAACAATGAATTTATTTGAATTGGCCCCCGAAGAGCTAGCAAATCTCTTTGATTCTCGTTACACAACAGACATATCTCTTCTCTGTAGCCATGAATGTAGCTTTCGGGTCATGACTGTGTAGATGGGTAAAGGTGGACATGTGAATCGGAAAGAGCTTGAAGGGCCTAAAGTCATGGAGGCTTACGAAGATACCCAAATCATTTTCGATCAGGCAGGGTGGTACCTTTTCTGTACAAAACTGGATGGTCACCATTACACTACAGCTAGGGAATTTGTTGAGAGTTTCAATGGACAGTGGGCTCGAATCACCAACCTGGTTATGCAGGTTACTGAAGAATCTATAGTTGTTGCGTGCAACCTCCCCACTGATGGTGAAAGGTGGTTTAAAAATAATTTGATTACAGGACGAGACGTTAATCAGTTTTTAAAGCCTGAACACAGAGACCCTAATTGGGCCAAGGAAATCCCCAGGGATTGGATTGCTGATGAGTGGATGGAAGAATTTCTCATGCTTAATAAATTCATCACATGTGAGGGGCGTTATTCTATTGTATTCATACTCCACCTTCGATTTATGCTTCATCTAACAGGGATTAAGAGGATGAATTTACCTTATTATTTCTTACAGGATCTCAACAAGATGGCTATGAGAGTTCAAGCAAACCCCAATACCCCTCCTTGCGGAATTTTTCATCAGGGGTTGATTAAAGTTCTTGTTAAGGCCAAATTAGGGATGTTGCAGAAGACTTGGGATCAATTCTTGATCCAGTCGGGATTTGAGAAGGAAAATCATTCTCCTGCTTCTTAATCAAATGGAAACATTGTTAAGCTTGATCAAGAAACTCCATCTAATGTCGGTAAATCCACTCCTGCAAAGAAGGGTAAATGAGCATCATGCTTCGAGACTCCAAACGAGCCTATAAAAGCTACATCAGCCAGTCAACAAATAGATGCAGGGTATTCTCACATATTAGCTGGAGGTAAGCACCCTTTCCCTTTTGCACATAAAACTTACTCAAAAAGGGATAAGAGTTTAGAAAAACCTAGGGTTTCAGTGGAGGAAAAACAACCTGTAAAAACAACAAAAGAGTTTTAAGATATTGTACATCTTAAAGAGCCTATCCTAGAGGTCAATCCTCATGCCTCGAGTTCCTCTAAATATGATACCTCTAGGTATAAAATTTTAGTAAGGAAACGAAGCACAAGGCCTCAAAATAAGTTCAGGTTGAAGTCTAAGACAGTGAATAAACCTGCCATCACAGAGAAAGTTATCATCATTGATGAATAGCATGTCAAACCTATTGGAAATACATATACAAGCAAGAAAAATACTGTCACTAAGCGTGAGAAGGATAAATCCAAGAAGGGTGGTTTGATCATAAATAAAAAGACAATCATTGGGAAAAACAAAGTTCTTACCAAAAAACAAGGTAAAAAAGATATTGAAATCCCAAACCCTAAGATTGGATCTGAAGGGAATGATCCTAAATGTATGAAAACCCAATATCAATCTAAGAAGACCAGAAAGAATAGCTTAGAATTGTTGGTAGAAGCAGCTTCCTCAATCCTGCATAGAAAGTTGTCAATTTAAAAATATGACTTCCAGGATAAATCCAGTTTTTGAGATTTAAAGTAATGGAGGATGGTAAAATCTTTTTTGTTCCCTGTGTCTATGGTATCATGTTCATTTTTGACTATGTCCTACTATAACCCAGGAAAAGAAAAGAGTTTAAAGCACGCAGGACTAGTTTTTAGAAGGTAAGTACAGGAAGTTCCTACAATCGTATACACAGGGAAATAAAGGCGCTACTGGAACACCTGTAGAAACCGATTTTGTTGTTGTTTGCACCCAGTTTCATATTTTGTAACAGGGGAAGGCTATAAATCATGTAATCATGTAATGGATCATGCTATGAAGCTATACATTTTTTTGTGAAGATAAAAACTATATTGGGATACAAAGATTGATCCAGATCAACCACCTGTGTTGAGTTGTCAAAGGTTGGTTTCAAGTGGAGCATTGAAGATTGGAGATATCTGGGAAAGATATAGATAAAGCAGTAGTGTCATCATTCGAATGCAAAACAAGTCAAATCAAAGAGATGTTATGCAAGGTTGTTGCCTTGATTTTAGGAGCTTTTTTGTAAATTGTTATGATTTGGTATATCAGCAGTTAGAAACTGAAATTCGCCCTAAGTTTTTGTAGAGATTTGTTTTGAGGTTTCCTTGATTCTAAGGATCGACCCTAAGTACATGTAACATATTTGAAACACCATATATTGAATAATGTAGAAGAAGAAAGGGTTAGATCCATGTTTTCCTAAAATACTTTATTGTATACAACTGTTTGGATCGACCTTATCTGTGTAAATATTTCAGTGGTTAATGAAGTCTTTAGTTGGTGTGTATCATTATATTTTGTTTCTCATTTCTAATTACTCATATTGAACACGTTATTACTATTATATGATTATATGGTTGTATGTATGTGCTGAGAGAATTTACCTATTTTTATAGTTCAATCTTCACAACATATGTGTTTAAGATCCTTTAAATCTGGTTCAGGAAGGATTTATGGGTTTAAGATTTATTCTTCTACTGGTTAATTATATCAAAGAATACATTTCTCTTTTATGATTATCAGTTTTGTTTCATTTATTATTCTTCAACATACACCCCATTATCACTTGACTCAACTAAGGTTTTGTTTACCTGATCTGTTGCACATAGAGAAGAGATCTTGACAGTTTATCCATTAAGTCTCTTTTAAGATCAAGAGTGTGATCCTCACATCTCTTTAAAATTATTTTCTTTTAACCTTTAAAATAAGATGTGTTAGGCTTGTTCCTAACGCAGTCTAGGAACAACTTCTAGCGCTAACATATTTTGGCGTTGGTGTCAAGGACAAAACGATGAGAGTTTCCCTGGGTAGAAAGACATGATACATATTTAATTGTAGATGGTGAAACTATAATTAGGCACACTTGACTACATATATTTTCACATGGTGACTCCACGTTAGGCACTATGGCTCCAAAGAGAAAGGGGACTAAATCCCATACAAAATCTCCCAATGTGCCTACTGTTTTAGATCCTGAGAAGATCCTAAGACAATCCAAATCTCTTAAAAAATTAGGATCTGAAAAATTGTTTCTTTTACCTCCTGCTGAAAAATATACCTTGGGTAAAGAGGAATTTGTAGAACTAGAGTATTTTTACATAGCCTATCCTGAGAGAAGATATAAATATGAGGAAATCTTTGAATTCCATGAAGAAATAGAGTACCCTCCCTTAGAAAAGATCTTAATCCTTGAAGAAGTTCAAGAAGAGAAACCCAATCTTAGCCTCCAAGTTAATATCCTTGCTACTAAAAAACGTGTTGAAGAGATTCTCCAATCCTCTCCTAAGATTCAATTGGTGAATATTCATAAGCCTTCATCACCACAATCACCACAGTCCTCACATAAAAATCAACCTTTATGTGGTCAAACAATGGCTGGTGCAACACCTCCCAACCCAATGGATGATATCAGGGATGCTAGATATGCACCTTTGGTATTGCCAAATAATATGCATACTCTCCCAACAACTGATTACATGAAGTACCTTCCAAGGTTTGACAATGAAGGGGAAATAGCTGCAGAGGAGCATTTAACTGATTTTTATTCCTTTGTTGACAATTTCCAAGTGGATTATGATGATGGGTGGATAAGGATTTTTTTTCAAAGTTTAGATGTAGAATTGAGGAAGTGGTTTAGAAACCTTAGAGATAACTCTATTACCACCATCACAAACCTTGATGCCACCTTTTTAAGAAAGCGGGGAGACAAGAAATATGATATGTATTACATGACATAATTCAGTAATCTTCAAAGAAAGAACGATGAATCTATCTCTGAATTTTCTCAAAGATTCAATCAGATGTATTAGAAAATACCAGATGATATCAGACCAACTGAAAGGTTAGAAAAGGTCACTTATGCTAATGCCTTTGATGTTGATTTCTATTTACTTCTTAGGGAAAGAAGATCAACCACTCTGGCTGACATGCAAGATTCAACTCTTGAAGTTGAATCCGATATTATAGCATCATAACAATTGAAGAAGAGATCAGATAAGGGAAAGATTAAAGAAGAATATAAGTCCTTTGCATCTAATACTAAAAATCAGAAGATTTCCTTGGAGGAGATGACAAGAAATATTGAGGAAATGTCATCTGAACTGTGTAAACTCAGATTGGAAAAAAATAAATGGAATGCTCCTCAAGAAGGAAATCAGAATCCTAATCAATATATAATACCTTATAACCCTTAGATCATGCAAAGGGATAAGAAGAATAACAATGATCAGAAAATTCAAACACCTCTGCAGAATTATTAAATTGAAGAAAATCAAGAAGCCGAATATGTTGATGAAGATCTGAATATTCATTTGTTTGGAGATGAGATTGCCCTCATTCACCTAACAAAAAATATGCATATTCATTGAGTTCATGGGCTGGGGGAAGTCCAGATAATATGCTTTGTAATACTGAACAACAAGGGTACAATATTTGATCAAAATATGCTCTTCAGAAAGAAAAATATGCCCCTCAGAAAGACAATCCTGCTCCTCAGAAAGATAAACCTATTCTCCCAGCAGTACAGACATGCAACAAGAATCTTGAAAAAAGACAAGTACAACCTGCTATGAAATTATCAGCTCTGGAATTAGACAGGTTAACCTCTCCTTTTAGTTTGGAACATGAGATAAGTAAGATCAAAATCCCTATTCCTCTGACTGAATTGGTTAAAACTAATTCTTATAGGAATCAAATTTTAAAATGGTTGCAACCTTCTTCTGCTACAAACCCTTATACTGATGTGATTAATCTCCAAGATAAAAACCCTATTATTGTTTTAGGGCCTATAGTAGAAGAAAGGGATGAATCCACTCCTCCTTTTTATGTCTCATTAAACATTCATGAAAAAATCCTTCACAACTACCTCTTAGATTCTAGAGCCTCTCATAATCTTATGCCAAAGGTTGTCATGGAAAAACTGGGGTTAGAAATCACTAAAGCATACCATGATCTATTTTATTTTGATTCCAAAAAAGTCAAATGCTTGGGGGTTATCAAAGACCTTGTTGTTTCATTATCTCAAATCCTAGCCAAAATTTTGGTCATGGGTATAGTTGTAGCTTATATCCCTCCTAGGTTTGGTATGATTTTATCCAGATCTTGGTGTAAGAATATTGGGGGATCTCTTCAAATGGATATTTCTTATGCCACTATACCTATTTTTGGAAGAGAATTTAGGAGACTTTATCATGAAGCTCAGTTGGCATATATTATCATTGACAATGATCATTCTATAAATCATCCCATTTATGAAGTTGATGTGGACTTGGGATCTTCTATATTTCATATTGATAATGTTGTCCAACAGTCTTTTCCTTTGACAAAATCAATTGATGTCCCACAGTCTGCTGAAAATCAAAATTTGCTATGGAAATTGTACTTTGATGGAGCCTCATCTAGAGAACGTGTGGGGGCAGGTATAGTGATGATTTCTCCTAAAAATGAAATCATTACAGTATCCTACAAGCTAGAATTCGAGACTACAAATAACATTGCAGAGTATGAAGCACTATTGTTAGGTCTCAGGGCATCCAAAGAACTAAAAATTCAACATTTAAAGGTTCATGAAGATTCATAACTCATTGTACAATAGGTTAGAAATGTTTATGAGACGAAGAATATCTGGTTGAAAGACTATGGAAATGAGGTATGGGACATTTTTGAAGCCTTTTTTCTGTCTTTTAAAATTGTACATATGCCTGGAAATCAGAATGAGCAGGATGACTCACTGGATGTGGCAGTAAGCAACTTCAAACCTCCTTTACCCCCAAAAATGAAATATGAAATAGAGGTCATATACATGCCTTCTATTCTAGACAATGTCAACTATTGGAGAGTGTTTGAAGAAGATTTTGAAATCAAGAGATTCATTGAAGGTATTGATAATTTTTCTTCCATTCATATTGATCAAGATGAATATGTGGAGGAGAAAAATGGAATTTGAAATTTCACAACATGATTGTTGGACATAATATTTTGCAATTGCCAACAAATCATATCCCAAAAGGTCTAATGACTCTTGAAAGGATATTTGATTAGAATGATTTCCCTATGAAGCCCCTTGATCCAAAAAAATAAGCAGATGTAATTGATTACAATCTTGGGACTGCTACAAATCCTAAACATGTTAAACTATCAAAATTTCTATCAGGGAAGTACATAGCTAAATATGAGAAATTGTTGAAGGAGTTTACTGATATTTTTGCATGGAATTATGAAGATCTTAGGACTTTTGATGAAACTGTTATCACATAAGGTTGTCAAGGGCCGTAGGCATGTGTCAATTTACCCAAATTTGTATCCTTGCCCCATTTTTCTCTCTTTCGTTGGCCATGCCTTTAATCTTTCCCCCTTGTAGTCAACAAAATCGTTTTTCATTTTCTCTTTCTATTTGAGCATTCATCCCTTTGGCCTCTGTCACTAATCCTTATGTTTTCCCAAGACCCAACGAGTCATCTAAGTCTTCATCGTCATTGGCCGCAGCACTCAGAGCGATCCATTTCAAACCCAAGTCTTGCAAACGAGCAAGCATGAGAATCAGAAGTTCGAGCATTGTTTAAATTGATCAACAAGGATCGTGAAGTCCTGATTCACGAAGAAAATATTTGGACCATCCGATCATAGAAGGTTGTGGGTCGTTGATTTGATGCTAACCAATTTCAGAGAATTGGAAATCGAGAGTTTGGGATTCTTGTTATAAAAGTTCATCCAAAGACCAAAGTCCTGGAACCCAAAGGGTGTGATGAATCAATTTGAGCCGTCCAACCAAAGGGGCGCACAACACCAAATTAGCAAGTTTGCGGTTTCGCGAATCAGGTTTTTGAAAGTGGAATGCAATGCGAGTCTTATGCAACGTGAAATCGTGAAGCAAACTAGAATTAAGCCCATGGTCTCAGCGCTTGGTCATAAGGGAAGTAGGTCCAGAAAGAGAGGCTAGCACTCATCGTATAGACGATGACTTGTGTTTTCATAGAAATGATCGTGGCCGTCAATTTTGAAGTGAGACTCATTGTTGATCTGAAAGGCCATTTCGTGGGCTTGGGCATCGGGATGTTGGAAGCAAGATGGAGTAAAGACTCCTGAAAGGTGAAGTCCTGAAAGTGCCTTTGGATATAGGTGCCAGGTCACGGCCCAAGGTCACATGAAGGGCAGAGCGACGGAGAGAAGTTGTGCCAGAGGTCGAAAACACCCATATTGATCACAAAAGAAAATCAGCATGGCCTCGAGGTGCCGAAATTGACTTGGCGAATTATGGGCACCACCTGGAACATTCATGGGGGCCAGGCCTCATCCTGATCTTGATGAAAGTAGTTAAATGAAGTGGGGGGTGGTTTTTGAGACCTCATTTCACCCATAAATGGAAAGACTAAAGGCCTGACCATGGCAGCATACTGACAACCCAAGCTTCCCTTGAAAGCAGATTTTCCTGCAAAGCCCACACTGCCCGAGGTTGTGTCTGACAAAGAAATACATGCACAGTCTGACAGAAGAAGATGAAGACATAAACCTTTGAATGTAGTATTCCAATTGTGTCCCTAGGGGCCATAAGCAGTTCTGAGTATATATACTCAATTTTGATATTTTGTTATGGTCGATGGTTGAGCTAGGCTCCCGTATTGTAAAGCTTTGGTGAAGCTCTGGTTCTTTGTTATGTAATGAGATTTTAGACTTCTTATTTAATGAAAGTCAACTTCATTTTCCCACTCTTTTTGCATCTGATACTGAATGTTCTTGATTGAAGGATTCACATGAATTGATGTTACTGTGTTGCAATGGATGTTTGATTGTAGTGTTGTTATAGCATTTTTAGTCTCTCGTAACTTTGGGTCCAAGAGGATATTGTATTCAAAGTTTTTCCTCCTTAGGCTGCTGCAACACTTGATGTCCATAACAGACCTCTACCTTTCCTCACCAGTTCTTCCCCCTACTCACCACTATACTAAAACTTACTGACTGAAGTTAGATCAAGACCTCACCTACTCATGCATTACCTAGTCCGGATTTCTGAGTTAAGGTGATATTCTCTTAAGTCTAAGCCCATTCGAACATCTTTAATTTATTGTGACATACAAACTGATGGGTATTGGGCTTACCTCTACCACAATCTAGAGGTGACTTCTAGTGCTAAAATTTCTGGCGTCGTTGCCGGGGACGAATTGAAGATTTTCCCTAGGATCAAACGACAATGATCTTCTGATTCTGAAGGTGCATCAGATATCAGAGCCATTGAGATTTCACTTGCATCCGACAACTCCATTGTGGTGAATCCATTGTTCCGACTCCACTGTTTCAACTGGCTTCGAAAGGAAGACACACACAGTCTCATCCATAGCTGCCTCTAGCTACGCATAAAGCCAATCCACAGAAAATTATCAGAAGAGAAAGGACTCCTCGAGAAGGTACTTCTGCTGTTGAACCAGGTGATTCTGTTAATTTTCAATATCCTTCCTCTGAAACTCCATTAGTTTCTTTTCATATTCCTATCATATCTTCAGTTGGAGTTTCTAGAGCCTTAAATTTCGGGAGTTTTCCTGTTGATTTCTCCTCTCCTAGCCTTGGTTTGGAAGGAGAAGCTTTTGACACTCCCGTCTCTCCTAAATTCATACCTTGGATTAGACCTAGGACCCTACAAGATTCTCCCACTCCAGGTTTTATTATCCTTTCCTTTGTTAGAGTTGTTGCAGGAGAAACCTATGTTCCTCCCATCTCTTCAGCCTTTGTCCCAAACACTCAATTGTTTCCTTTTCCCCCCAAAATCACAACTTCATCTCCTCCTGGTTCTCCTCCTATTCACACTTCGATGGCAGGAGCTAATCCACCTACAAACAAAATGGACGCCATAGTAGCTGCCAGATATGCCCCTCTCATTTTACCTCAACCCCTAAATTCTCTACCAGCTGATGGTTACCTTAAGCAACTGCCTAAGTTCACAGGTGAGTGAGATATGATTGTAGAGGAGCACCTTGTAGCCTTCTATAGTTTCGTTGATAATTGCGTCATTGAAAATGAAGATGTATGGATGAGGATTTTTGTCCATAGTCTCGATGGAGAGGCCAGGAAATGGTTCAGAGCCTTAGCTCTCGGATCCATTGATGGGATTGAATCCTTAGACGATGCGTTCTTAAGACATTGGGGAGATAAGAAGGATTTCCTCTACTACATTATAGAGTTTGGATCATTAAATAAAAAGGAAGGGGAATCTGTCTCTGATTTTTCAAAGAGGTTTAATAAAATGTATAATAAAATCCCTGTTGAGATTAAACCCACTGAAACCTTTTCTAGAATTACTTATGCGAATGCATTTGACCCTGATTTATGCCTATTGTTAAAAGAAAGAAGAGTTGCTTCCTTGGTTCATATGCAATATGCAACTTTGGAAGTGGAATCCAACATTTTGGCAGTAAACAAGCTCAGGAGTAAGGCCGATAGAGATAAAGGAAAGGGGAGGTCTGAAGCTTCAACCTCTAGTTCCTTTGTTGCTCCCCCTCAAATGGATGAAGTGACCAAGTTACTAAAGTCACTTTCAGCTAGAATGGAAAAATTGGATTTGGAAGGGAAGCAAACATGTAGAAATCATCAAAATGTTGATAACAGAGGCAACTTCAAGAGGCCTAATAACAATGCTCCTCAGATTATACAAAGGGAACAAAGGAACAAAGATAGAGATGATCAGAAAATCTAGACCCCTCTACAAAATAATCTTGTCATTGATGATGAAGGAGAGGAAGAAGACCTTGACCCAGAAATCCACTGTCTCATAGACACCTCCTCTTTTCCTTATTTGACTCAATCAACATACGAGGAGTCTCTCATGGACATCCAGCTAAATGAGTTGAGCAAGGGGGACGTGACAAACAACAACCCAAACAAATATAATCTCAGGTCCAAGAAGAAAGAAGGAAATCATGATGTTCTTGAGCAGCCTACCAGAGCAGAGAAGTTTGCTAAAGATGTAGTAGACAATAGCAAAGGTAAAAAAGTTCAAACCTCCTCTCCAGTGGTCAAAAATCCTATCCCGGAAGTGAAAGAAGTTTTGAAGCCCACATCCCCTTTTAATTTTGAGCATGAAATTCAAAAAATTAGGATCCTTGTACCCCTTTCAGAACTGGTCAAGCATGAAGATTTCAAAAGGAGCCTCTCTTAGTTATTGCAGTCCGAGCCCTCATCTCATCCCTCTAACTCAATAAATTTGCAAGACGAAAAGCCAGCAGTCATGTTAGGTCCGATGGTAGAATATAGAGATGACTCATCCCCTCCCTTCTATACCTCACTGAAAATACATGATAATGTGCTGCATAATTGTCTGATGGATTCATGGGCCTCTCATAATATCATGCCCAAAACTGTCATGGAAGAACTGGGATTGTAAATCACAAAAACATACCATGACCTGTATTCCTTTGACTCTAGGAAAGTGCAATGTCTTGGGGTCATCAAAGATCTGGTTGTGACCTTGTTTCATCTTCCCATGAAAAGTGTGGTCATGGACATTATGGTGGCTGATGTTCCCCCCAAGTTCGACATGTTGTTGTCAAGATATTGGATAAAGAGACTTGAGGGAACCTTGCAAATGGACCTCACCTATGCTACTATTCCTATGTTTGGAGGCGAGCATAGAAGACTTTATAGAGAATCTCAGTTGGCTTATATTATTAGTGATGAAACAAACCCCACCAACCATCCTATCTCCGTGCTTGACACCGATTTGGGATCTAGTTTATTGCATCTCATTGATGCTCCCGAGCCTCCTCTTAAACTCAGAAAATAGTCCCTTGCTTTTCATGAAGATTCCTCCCCCATCACCTTTGTTTGGAAAATGTTCTTTGATGGAGCGTTTTCCAAGGAGGGTGTTGGTGATGGAGTGGTCTTTGTTTCACCAACTCAAGAGACCATACCTTTGTCCTACAAGTTAGAATTTGAAACCACCAATAATGTGGTAGAGTATGAAGCTCTTGTGTTGGGTTTGAGGGATGCAAAAGACATGGGAATCAAAGAGATATCTATGTTTTGGGATGCCTAGTTGGTTGTAAATCAGGTCAGAAATATTTACCAAGACATGCATCCTAGGTTGAGGTCTTATAGGAATGAAGTGTGGGATTTAATTGACAATTTTTTCTTGGCTTTCAACATTTCATTCATTCTGAGAGAAGAGAATACAATAGATGATTATTTGGCTGTCTCAGCAAGAAACTTCAGAGTTCCTCTGCCACCCAAGCTCAGATATGATATAGAAGTAAAATACAGACCCTCTATACCAAACAATGTCAAGCATTGAAAAGTATTTGAGGATGATCTTGAGATCAAGAGATTCCTGCAATCTGTTGATGAATTTTCTTCTTTACACATAGACCAAGATCATGATTCTGAAAACGACCCTCATGCTGATGTATTTTTAAAGAAAATTGCTAATCATCAAATTGTGCAGTTGCCTAGTAATCACATTCCAAAGGAACTAGTTCCTTTGGAAAGGATATTTGACAGTAATGATGTGGCAGTAAAATCCAAGAGGCAAATTGATGATGCTGATGTATCTGGGTGCAACATTGGTACAAAGAAAGATCCTAAGTTTGTCAAATTGTCAAATAGTCTGTCAAGGGAATAGAGGGTCGAATATGCTGAGTTGTTGAAAGAATTTGCTGATGTGTTCGCATGGACATATGAATATCTCATGACATATGACACAGGTGTCATTGAGCACAAGATCCCACTGAAAGAGGAGGCCAAACCATTTAGGCAGAAATTGAGACAAATTAATCCTATGTTGCTGCCTATCATGGAGAAAGAGGTAAAGAAGTTGATGGATGCCCAGATCATCGTGCCTTTGAGGTATTCAGAGTGGGTGGACAAATTGGTCCCAGTGAGAAAGAAGAGTGAGGAAATCAAACTTTGTGTCGATTTCAGAAACCTGAACATGAGCTCAAAGAAAGACAATTACCCCTTGCCGAAAATGGAACACATATTATAGAGGGTAACAAGTGCATCAAGGATATCGATGATTGATGAATTTTATGGCTACAATCAGATCTTGACCCTGCCTGAGGACAGAGAAAAAACAACCTTCACCACTCCTTGGGGTACATTTATGTACGCTATGATGCCCTTTGGATTGATGAATGTAGGGGAGACCTTTCAACGAGCCATGGATATAGTTTTTATTGGAGAAAGGGACAAGTTTGTGATCATCTATCTAGATGACATCACAATTTTCTCCATGTCTAATAGAGAGCACCATGAGCATTTGAAAATGGTTTTCTCAAAATGCAGGAAATTTGGTTTCTCCTTAAATCCCAAGAAGTCTCTTTTTTCCATGAAGGAAGGGAAATTACTGGGGAAAATAGTATCAATTGAGGGAGTCAGGATTGATCCCAACAAAGTAGAATAAATCCAAACCTTGTCACTCCCAAGATCCAGGAAACAAGTCCAGTATTTCTTGGGGAAGATTAATTTTCTGAGAAGGTTTGTTTCCAACTTTGTTGAAATGGTAAAGATTATAACAACCATGTTGAGGAAAGGAAATGAAGTTAAGTGGACTGCTGAGACTCGAAATTTCTTTGATCAGATAAAGAAGGCATTGAATGAAGCCCCTGTGTTGATCAGTCCTGATTACTCAAAGGATTTCCTTATTTTTTCATTCGATTCCTTTGACATAGTAGCAACTGTTTTATTGCAGAAGAATGTTGAAGGATTGGAGCAGCCCATTTCCTTTTTCAGTCGGGCATTGAGAGATGCTGAAGTGAAATATGACATCATGGAAAAGCATACCTACACTTTGGTCAAAGCTCTCAAAGAGTTTAGAGTCTATGTCTTGCATTCAAAGGTCATCACATATGTTCCTTCATCCTCTGTGAAACAAATTCTCATCTAGCCAGACATAGATGGAAGAAGGAGTAGATGGATTGCCAAGATCCTTGAATTTGATCTGGAAATCAAGCCCACAAAATTGATCAAAGGTCAAGGTTTATCCAAGATACTAGATGAATCCAATTGCAAAGTTTTGGGGGTAAATTTCATCAACACTTACTTAGAAAATTAGCAGGTCGAGCTGTCTAATACAAATGCTCAAGTCAACCCCCCATTAACAGGAATTCCTTGATACAAGGACATTATATTTTTTTTTTACAAAAATTACAACATCATGATGGCATGGAAAGGAATAAGGCAAGAGATTTAAAGCTCAAATCAATCAAATACTACCTTATTGATCAAATCTTATATTGGAAAGATCCCCTGGGAGTACTTTTGAGATGTTTAGGCCCACAAGAAGCACAAAGGAATATGTCTGACTTTCATGACAGGGCTGGATATTTCTGGCCTACTCTGTTCACTGACGTTTGTGCAAAAGTTAGAGCCTGTATCAAGTGTCATAAATTATCAAGAAAGAAACAACTAAAATCTCTGCCATTGAAGCCAGTGGTTGATTCAGGGCCCTTCCGACAGTGGGGCCTAAATTTTATTGGGGAAATTCATCCCGCTTCCAGTGGTCAACACAGATGCATCCTGACTCCCACAGATTACTTTACCAAGTGAATAGAAGTTATCTCCACAAGGAGTGCCTCCCACAAAGTGATCATTGGTTTTCTCGAGGACATTATTGAAAGATTCGGTTGTCCGAGCTGAATTGTCACATATAACGCCACTTCGTTTAAAGATGAACCATTGGTCCAATTCTGTGAACAGTTTGAGATCAAATTGATTCACTCTATCCCCAGGGAAATGGACTGGCATAGTCCTCTAACAAAAGCCTCATTAAAATCATTAAAAGACTATTGGAGGATAACAAGAGAACATGGGATTCAAAGCTCAAGTTTTCTCTGTGGGCTGATAGAGTAACAATGAAGAGATCTCTTGGTCTCTCTCCTTTCCAAACATCATTATAGCATAGAAAAACCTCAGGAAAAGTACTCAATGCCTTGAAAAAGAGATAATTTCAGATAATAAGCCTCTTCGAGGGGGCAACCTCCTTTTACCCCACTTAAATGTTCAAGTACAAGATGATTCAAAATGAAAATGTCT
>ML786372.1:249645-273247 GCA_009831015.1 Picea engelmannii | reverse complement strand
TCACCTTCATCAAGAGTCCAATTATGATTTTCTGGAGGCTTATTTGGTGTAGAAGGTCCCTTTTTTGGTGGCATGTTGGCCAAGTATCACTTTTGAATCTTGATTTTGAGGCGGTTCTGCTAGACAATATTTATTCTATTCTATCTCCCAAGTTTTGTCCCTTCTGGGTATGAAAATTTCTTTAAGGTAGTTCTCTGATATTTCTTCTTTGTAATGCCACAGTTCTGATCAAAATTGGATGTGCCAAGTGGAATTTACGGTAACTTCCTCACAACTTGCAGATTTTGGGCCTTTCCAGGAGATCTCAATTGTATAGAATTCCCCGCACAAAATAATTATATAAAATTCTGAAACTCACACCCAAAATACTACAGACTGTCCACGGTCCAATGAAACTAGTCCCACTCAATTTGGATACTCTAGCAAGAAGTTATGATTGTTTTACCTGGAACACCTTCTTGAGACTAGTCAATAGGACTAGTGAGATACCCTATCTTACACAAGGTGTATATACAAATTTAAGATGACCCAGAAGCTGAAATTTTTACCACAGATACCTTACTAATTTTTGTAAATGGCCTTTGGAGTTCAGGGTCTGAAACATTACAGAAATTTTTTTATAGTGAAAATTCTGCAATGACTCATTTCAGGATGATTCCAGAACCCTATCTTGTACATGCTGTATCTACGAAAGTATAAGGCCTCAGGAGCTCAATTTTGAACCCAACGTACCTTGATACATCTACTAAATTTCCTCCAAGACGTTCCTTCTGAAACATTGTAGATAAAAAGTTATAGCAAAAATTCCATGGTGTCTCAGATGTAGCAGCGAAACCCCAAGACCTTGAGCTCTGAAACCATATGTTAAGAACCAAACATCAATATAGCATAGAAAAACCTCAGGAAAAGTACTCAATGCCTTGAAAAAGAGATAATTTCATATAATAAGCCTCTTTGAGGGGGCAACCTCCTTTTACCCCACTTAAATGTTCAAGTACAAGATGATTCAAAATGAAAATGTCTCCTTGGTATATATAGGAGACTGGGAGGTATAATTCAACTAATGGCCTAAAGCCGACATAAATAAAATAACATTACTAATCTAATATGCCCCAATTAAGGGGTAAAAAATAATATTACTAATCTAATATGCCCCAATTAATGGGTAATGAGCCAATATTAGGGCTTAACATTTTTTTATGGTCGATGGTTGAGATAGGCTCCCGTATTGTAAAGCTTTGGTGAAGCTCTGGTTCTTTGTTATGTAATGAGATTTGAGACTTCTTGTTTAATGAAAGTCAACTTATTTTTCCCACTCTTTTTTCATCTGATATTGAATGTTCATGATTGAAGTATTCACATGAATTTCTGTGACTGTTTTTCCATGGAGGTTTGATTGCAGTGTTGTTATAGCGTTTTCTATCTCTCGAAACTTTGGGTCCAAGAGGATATTGTATTCGAAGTTTTTCCTCCTTAGGCTGCTGGAAGACCTGATGTCCATAGCAGACCTCTACCTTTCCTCACCAGTTCTCCCCCCTACTCACCACTATACTACAACTTACTGACTGAAGTTATATCAAGACCTCACCTGCTCATGCATTACCTAGTCCAGATTTTAGAGTTAAAGCGATATTCTCTTGAGTCTGCGCCCATTCGACCACCTTTAATTTATTGTGACATACAAACTGATGGGTACTCGACTTACCTTTGCCACAATCCATATGTGACTTCTAGTGCTAACATAAACTATTTTGCAACATAAGATACCTTTGAAAGAAAATGTGAAGCCATTCAAGAAGAAACTAAGACATGTTAATCCTCTTTTGTTACCTATCATGGAGAAAGAAGTCAAAAATATTTTAGATGCTAAGATAATTGTACCTTTAAGGTACTCTGATTGGGTGGAAAATATGGTACGAGTGAGGAAAATGAATGGTGAAATCAGAATTTCTGTCGATTTCAGGAATCTAAACAGATGCTCTCAAAAAGACAACTATCCACTACCCAAAATGGAACACATCTTGCAGAGGGTAGTAAGATCTAGCAAGTTGTCTATGATTGATGGTTTTAACAAATACAATCAAGTTGTTGTTCATAACACCATGGGGGACTTTCATGTACACTCGGATGCCTTTTGGTTTGATAAATGCAGGGGCTATGTTTCAGAGAGCCATGGATATAGCCTTTGTGGGGGAAAAAGACACTTTTGTGGTCATCTATCTAGATTACATAACTGTGTTCTCTAAATCTGATGATGAGCATATACAACATCTGAGACATGTATTTTTGAAATGTAGAAGGTATGGTCTTTCCCTTAACCCAAAAAAGTCTCATTTTTCTTTAGAATAGGGGAAATTACTTGGTCACATTGTTTGTGTTGGTGGAGTTAAAATTGATCATGCTAGAGTGATAGCTATTCAAAGGCTTTCCATTCCTAGAACTAAGAAAGAGATTCAGTCTTTTCTTGGGAATATAAACTTTCTTAGAAGGTATATTCCTAACTTTGTTGAATTGGTCAAACACATAACTGGCATGTTGAAAAAGGGTAGTGAGATCAAGTGGAATACATAGGCTAAAGATTCTTTTCAAACTATTAAACAAGTTATTTCAAAAGCTCTTGTTCTTATCAGTCCATATTTTCAAAAAGATTTCCTGATTTTTTCTTTTGCATCTCATGACACTTTAGCAGTTGCTTTATTACAAAAAAATTCTAAAGGTTTCGAACAACCTATTTGTTTCTTTAGCAGGGCACTCCAGGACGCTGAGTTAAAATACGATATCATGGAGAAACAAGTTTTTTACTTGGTTAAGGCACTGAAATCTTTTAGACTTTATGTATTACAATCCAACGTTATTGCCTATGTACCATCTAGTGCTATTAAAGATATATTGACTCAGCTAGACATTGATGGAAAGAGGAGGAAATGGATAGCTAAGTTGCTTGAGTATGATTTGGAAATCAATCCTACTAAGCTAGTCAAAGGTTAGGGGTTAGCTAAACTATTAGCTGATTCTAATTGCAAAGTTTTGGTAGTTGATTACATCTGTAAAAATTCAGGAAACTCACATCCTCCCTACAACAACCCCCAGGTAGATGAAAATATTGTTGAATTTGAATGGTATAAAGATATCCACTATTTTCTGTAGAATTTCCAATCTCCTCTAGGAATGGATAAATCCAAAGTAAGATCCTTAAAACTCAAAGTTGTCAAGTATTGTGTAAATCATCAGATTTTATTTTGGAGGGACCCTGCTGGATTCTTATTGAGATGCCTTGATAAAGAAGAAGTTGAAAATGTCATGACCTAGTTTCATGAAGGATTGTGTGGAGGACATCACTTATGGAAGAGCACTGCATAAAAAATAATTAGGGCTGGGTATTATAGGCCTAGTCTATTTGTTGATGTCAGTGTCAAAGTAAGGACATGTGAAAAATGTCAAAGGTTTGAAGGAAAGAAAAAGCTCAATTCCTTACCTCTCAAGCTTGTAAAAGTGGTTGCACCTTTCTAGCAGTGGGCATTAGATTTCATTGGTGAAATCCATCCTCCATCCAGTGGCCAAAATAGATGGATTCTAACAGAAACAAACTATTTCACAAAATGGATAGAAGCAATACCTACAAGGAGGGAAACTAATAAAGTGATCATGGATTTTCTGGAAGAAAATATTTTATCTAGGTTTGGTTGTCCTGATACGATCATCACAGATAATGTTGCAGCCTTTAAGTATGCTAACCTGATTAAATTTTGTGAAAAATATGGTATCAAGCTCAGAAATTCCACTGCTTATTATCCACAGGGTAATGGTCTAGCAAAATCTCCCAATAAAATTATGGTCAGGATTATTAAGAAACTTTTGGAGGAAAACAAGAGGGCTTGGGATGCAAAGTTAAAATATGCTTTGTGGGTTGACTGAGTAAGTACCAAAAGAACAATTGGAACTTCATCATTTCAATTAGTATATGGAATGGACGTTGTTTTTCCTATACAACTTGTTTTTCCAGTCATGAATTATCTGCAAGAAATTGAGCCTGGACCAAATGATGTTATCAGAAGGATTTGTCATCTTGTGAAATTACATCAAGCAAGGGAGAAACTTCTAGAGAAGGCACATCAACATCAACAGATGATTAAGGAGACATTTGACAAAAAGTCAAAAAAAAAGCAGCTAGTACTTGGTGATTTGTTTTTGAAATGGGATGCTCACAGGGAAGATCATCATGGGAAGTTTTATAGCCTGTGGACAGGTCCATTTAGGGTTGAATGTTTTTTGGATAACAACACTTTCCTATTGCAGAATTTGGAAGGTGAAGGGGTTTTTGGTGGCCCGGTAAATGGTCATTTTCTGAAGAAATTGTTTTACTAGGGCCATTGGTGTCCAAAATCTCATTGTATATATCGGTGTGGTGTGGTAGTTAGAAGCTAAATACTCCATATCCCAATGGAGCAATATTGCTTTATTTATTTTTTCAGTTTTCAAAAATGGTCTTTACTTTTGTAGTTTGATGTATTTTGAATAAAGTTTGTCCACAGTTCAAGAACTGGAACAATACATTTTGCAAATATGCATGGTCTGAATCTCAAAGGATTATAAGAAACAGTTCTACTCAAAGTTCTTGGAGTTTCACAGGGAAAAATCCATCCCCCATGGAGCCATTGTTAACACCTACTATGTTCTACCTTGTTTAATTCCTCATTCATTCCTACTTGGTATTTAAAATTTTGTATAAGTTATAAAAATATTTAGCATTTTGTTAAAGGCTTAACAACTCAACTTAAGGGGTTTTAAGAGAATGCTAGAGTGAATGAATGAGATGGACTTAATGTTGTGAGAAGGGGACATAGTGAATTAGACACATGTTTAAATGATTACTTGATGACATCAATTGGTTTCAAGTCTTTTCATTTGAGCCATTAGTCATGTCAATACTTATGAATCATGATTATTTAACTTCATGAGTTCCAGATTCAGAGTCTAATCCACTCAAGAGTGAAAAAGACAAATCAGGTTGGGTGCTATAGAAACTTCCACATGTCCCTAGTCATGATCATTTTAAGCACCTCGGTGAGTCATGGAAGATGTGGATTGTACTACAAGCTCATGAGTATGAAAAAACAGTTATCAAAGTACTTTTCATCAGCCATAGCATGCGAAATGGGGTGTATCGTCATCTATACATGTCAATTGTCCAGAAGGTTACATGGATCAATTGTCTTATTCAATGTGTTTTCAAAAATGGCACCTTGTTCGTTAATTGCAACAATGAATTTATTTGAATTGGCCCCTGCAAAGCTAGCAAATCTCCTTGATTCTCATTACAAAACAAACATGTTTCTTCTCTGTAGGCAAGAATCTAGCTTCTGGGTCATGACTGTGTAGATGAGTAAAGGTGGACATGTGAATCAGAAAGAACTTGAAGGGCTTGAATTCATGGAGGCTTACAAAGATACCCAAATCATTTTCGATTGGGCAGGGTGGTACCTTTTATGTACTGATTTGGATGGTCACCATTACGCTACATCCAGGGAATTTGCCTAGTGTTTCAATGGAAAGTGGGCTTGAATCGCCAAACTGATTATGTAGGTTACTGAAGAATCTATAATTGTTGCGTGCAACCTTCCCACTGATGGCGAAAGGTGGTTGAAAAATAAGTTGATTATAGGAGGAGACGTTAATCAGTTTTTAAATCCTAAACACAGAGACCCTAATTGGGCCAAGGGAATCCACAAGGATTGGATTGTTGATGATTGGATGGAAGCATTGCTCATGCTTAAGAGATTCATCACATGTGAGGGGCGTTATTCTATTGTATTCCTATTCCACCTTCGATATTTTCTTCATCTAGAAGGGATTAAGAGGATGAATTTACCTTATTATTTCTTATGGGATCTCAACAAGATGACTATGAGAGTTCAAGAAAACCCCAAGACCCCTCCTCGCATAATTTTTCATCAGGGGTTGATTAAATTTCTTGTTAAGGCCGAATTAGGGAAGTTGTAGAAGACTTTGGATCAGTTCTTGATCCATTCAGGGTTGAGAAGGAAACACATTCTCCTGCTTCTCAATCACATGGAAATATTGTTAAGCTTGATCAAGAAACTCCATCTAATGTCGGTCAATCCACTCCTGGAAAGAAGGGTAGACGAGCAACATGCTTTGAGACTCCAAACGAGCCTGTAAAATCTACATCAACCAGTCAACAAACAGATGCAGGGTCTTCTCACATATTAGGTGGAGGTAAGCACCCTTTCCCTTTTGCACATAAAACTTAATCAAAAAGGGCTAAGAGGTTAGCAGAACCTAGGGTTTTAGTGCAGGACCAACAACATGTAAAATCAACAAAAGAGTTTGAAGATCATGTACACATTAAAGAGCCTATCCCAAAGGTCAATCCTCATGCCTCGAGTTCCTCTAAAGGCGATACCTCTAGGTATAGAATTTTAGTAAGGAAACAAAGTACAAGGCCTCAAAATAAGTTCAGGTTGAAGTCTAAGACAATGAATAAACCTTCCATCACAGAGAAATTTATCATCATTGATGAAGAGCCTGTCAAAACCTATTGGAAAAACATCTACAAGCAAGAAAAATCTTGTCACTAAGACTGAGAAGGATAAATCCAAGAAGGGTGGTTTGATCATAAATACAAAGACAATCATTGAGAAAGAAAAAGTTCTTACCAGGAAACAAGGTAAAAAGGATATGAAAATCCCAAACCCTAAGATTGGACATGACGGGAATGAGCCTAAATGTATGCAAACTCGATCTCAATCTAAGCAGACCATAAAGAATAGCTTAGAATGGTTGGCAGAAGCAACTTCCTCAATCCTGCATAGAAAGTTGTCAATTTAAAAATATCACTTCGAGGATAAATCCAGTTTTTGAGATTTAAAGTAATGGAGGATGGAAAAATCTTTTTTGTTCCCTGTGTCTAAGCTATCATACTCCTTTTTGGCTATTTCCAACTATAACCCAGCCAAAGAAAAAATTTTAAAACATGAAAGACTAGTTTTTGGAAGGTCTCTACAGGAAGTTCCTGCAATCGTATACACAGGGAAATAAAGGCGCTACCGGAACACTTGTAGCAGTCGATTTTGTTGTTGTTCGCACCCAGTTTCATATTTTGTAACAGGGGAAGGCTATATATAATGTAAGCATGTAATGTATCATGTTATGAAGCTATACAATGTTTTTTGGAGCTAAAATCTATATTGGGATATGAAGATTGATCCAGATCAACCACCTATGATGAGTTGTCAAAAGCTGGTTTCAAGTGGAGCATTGAAGATTGGAGATATATGGGAAAGATATAGATAAAGTAGTAGTGTGATCATTCGAATGCAAAACAAGTCAAATCAAAGAGATTTTATGCAAGAATGTTGCCTTGATTTTAGGAGCTTTTTTGTAAATTGTTATGATTTGGTATATTAGCAGTTAGAAATTGAAATTCATATCGAGTTTTTGTAGAGATTTGTTTTGAGGTGTCTTCAACAAACATCATGTCATTGAAAGTAATGGAACAATTTTTTTTTAATACGACCTGAACCTATGGAAACGTATGCATCATTGATTCTAAAAGGTTCAAGGTTTATGGATTATGTGAGGACGTTGAGGTATTTTTTATTGACTTTCTACATATCGGCCTCCTTATGAATATAGTAGTGATTGATGTCTCATATGCTTGGGGGATGCTCTTATCAAGGATTTGGTATGCCTCTCTTGGTGGTTTTCTCATCATGGATCTCACCTATTCACACATACCCATGGGAGATGGCACCTTTGAGGTATTATATAGTAGAGAGTGAGTTGGCAAGCATGTGACGGATTCAATTAGCCCTGATTATACAATCAAGGATGAGTTTGATGAGGTTTCTGACACCATTTAGTATGATCCAAGAGACTTACCTTTCATGCAGGAAGACTGCGTAGGCATGCTTCTCCCAAGGACAAATGAATACAAAGAGAAACTTGTGAAATTCCAAGGGAAAGAGCTAGGATCTATCCAAATATTGAAGAAAGAAGATATGGAACATGAGGAAGCCATCAAAAATGCAGTCAACACAAGGCCTCCTTCCTATCCACACATTGAGAACATACCTTACATCAACTACAATGAAGGAAGCCTTGTGTTCATGTGGGACAAGAATAAGGGTAAGACTAAAGCTCGTGGCTTGGCCCTTACATCATCAAGAAGAAGTTCGAGAAAGAGAAGTATTATTTGAAAGATTTGGATGGGAGAAATATTTCATTTCCAGTGGATGGGTCTCTTCTCCGACGCTATGTTGAAATCACTTGAATTATTCAGGGCCCAAGCCCCACGTAACTAGGTAGGTCATCTTAATTTCCTAGCATTTGCATCTTGATTTATCATGTTATTTAATATGCATGTCATATTTCATTTTTCTCTACTTGCATATTGAATTCATGTTTAGTTTAGAATTTTTTGAAAAAATGCTAAAATTGTCTTTTATAGACTAGTTTTATTTTTTATTTTGATGTATATGGACGAAGGGTGATAGAACCATGCTAGATTTTATAGTGTGATGTTTCAATGTAGGAATAGGTCTTCTAGGATATGTTATGGTTCTCATGCACTCTATTACAAGAACATGTCCCTAAGTAGGAGACATATGTTATCCCCAACTCCTAAGGATAACTAAGGAGACGATGTCTCGAGGCCATCAGGTTGTAGACATGGAGTACTGAGAGATAGCTTGACTAGTAGTGTCCACTTGCACAGACAAAGACCCACCTCTCCACCACAGCTCCAGGTTCATCACAACATAATCCACCACATCAGCTGGCCTCTGGAAGACACCGGGTCTTGCTCCATGAGGTACAAGTCAGGTATTATGGTGAGTGTCATTTCAATATTTTAGGCATTTGAGTTTGTTGCATATATTACTTCTTTTGATTATGTGACATTTGCTTAGACATTATGCTCTTTGCCCCATTTCACTTTGGCGGTTGACATTGCACCCTAGCAAGTGGGTCACCCTTAGGGATAGGGATGCTATTGGGACATCCTTTTGATGATTCATCATTCCATTCTCGACCATACTTGACACTTTCCATACTTGATCCCCTCATCTCCTTACCTTTTGGGATTTTTAGTTGTACTAACCCAAGAAGGGGTTGTCCCTCATTTCATGGAAAGAAGGGGATGAAGGCCCAAAGACTTGTAGCTGGAAAAAGATAAAATCCAAACCATTAACCTTTTATATGCTCACTTAGTATCCTGAGGACAATGAAATGTCTCTCATAAAAATTGATAGGACTCGTGAAAGAATAACTAATAACAAATGCCAGCCAGGGAGGGGAATGTGTGGGAACTATTTTTATTGCTTAGGTAGAATCCCCACACATGTTTCCAACTTGGGGAAGAATGATGTGACCAAGGTAGTGTCAAGGTGGGCACAATTTTTATTTCTTAGGTAGAATCCCCACCTTAGCTTCAACCCGGAAACGTCCTAAAATAATTAAAGGCAATAAATGGTCTTGGAGAAAGGTTGCATTGAAAATGAAGGTGCATCACACCCTCTACAAAGGCACCCATAAGTGAGACACTACAACCCCTTGTATGTCATGAACCCCATTCCCAAAAGTCTTCCCATCATCCATGTCACCTAATCGTCATGAATTGAAAGGAGCCCCCCTTGGTAAACACCCCTAAACTTGAGGTATGATTCACCCAATAGGTCGTTTTGTCAACCCTCCCATACCTAAAATTGGAAAATTGCATAGGATTTTTGAGCATTGGTTTATTTTTATGAGGTAGTTTGTATGTACATGATTATATGGATATTTTATTGATTTGATTTACTCATCATGATGCTTTGATTTGATATCCTTGGAGGGCATATCCATTTGCCTTTGTAGGACCCAGTTGGTGGACAATTTTGGAGGAACAAGCCTAGCTTGGGATTCCATGGGGTTTGAAGTCCACAGGTTGGTTGCCAAGGGCCCACATGTCAGATAATGAAGACATACCTTTGGATGCCTAGAGGAAAACTTGGAGGACCTTGCCTAGCCCTTACATGCCAAACTATTTTCTTGGATGGGATAAAATGTCACCTTTGAGGATTTGACGTCATCATTGGGGCTAGGGTTTGGTGGTGATGAAGTTGCTACTTGTTGAGACTTGGCATGATTTGGTGGGAGAAGACTTGAGAAGGATATAGCGCATGAGAGGGAGGATCTATGAGCCATAATGATTTCAACCTTCTACTCCAATGACTTTCTCAAAGGGTCAAAACATCACCCTTAGGGGGGTGACATCATTTTAGGGTTTCTATTGTGCACTTTTAAATTTTAAGTTTGAATTAAAAATGAATTACTTGTGTAAAGGGGTAAAATAAGGGTTGTTGTCCCATTATTTTGTGTTTACCATAACATAAGTAGACAAAATATGTTTGAGATATTTTGTATAAATAGAGATCATTTGTATCTCATTTTCATCATAGCTTTCCCACTATGAGAAGACTAATGGCTGCAATTTTCGCTATACTTGAGAATTTTGGTATCTCTCTCCATTGAAAATGATTTGTGGTGTTATTTCTTGTTGATTGGATGTGGTTAAGTCGTGTGCACCTCTTAGAGGCTTCTTCACTTGCTCTGAAATGGTAAATGCTTGGCGAACTAGGGTTTGATCTCTCTCTCTCTCTTTCTTGGAATTAGTAAGGAAAAATATGCACTTGTTTGTTATTCCTTGCTTATTCTTGGTATTTTTTGGTTGAAAGCCTAGGAGGAGTATGTTTCATACACCCTCCATTAAGCTTCATCTCATTTGTTAAGTTTATAAGTCATTCTTGGACAAGGGTTACTAGGAGAAATACAAGTGTGTATACCCTCCTAGACTTACCCTAGTTTGATTGGCTTACCCTAGGGAGTAAGATTATTTACACCCATAGGGATATTTTTGATCTAACTTAAACTTTAAAGACTCCATTCACCCAATTATAAAGGCACTAATATTATTTTTTCATTGGAGAAGTAAAATTGTTTGCATTGGTAAACATGTTTTGGTGAGATATCAATCTTGTTTAAGTTGGGTTCTTTTGTGGATTCCTTGAGGTGGCTAACCCCTCTAGGGCATCTTAGTTCTCTTATTCTTCTTGTTTATGTCATAATTTTCATCTACATCCATTGGGGCTGCATAAACCCTATTACAAATTTCTAATTAACTCACAAACCAACCGTCTAAATTTGCTAAAAGTTTGCCCCTATAATCTACTAACCCTAGCGCACTCTTTGGCTGGATTGTTGGCAAGTTTTGATGGTGGATCTCTTGGCTGTAATAACTTGAATTATACAGCCATAAGGTTGCAATATTATCTTTGAAAATCTATTTTATTTCAGCCTTGTTTGATGCTAAAGTCTTTCTCTTTTATTCTTAGGTTAAGCTAGTATTTACTAGCTTGTCTCTTGCCTATTTAACTAGAATTTTAACATCTTTATTTGCATCTCTTACTATATTTTTGTCGCTGTTATATATTATTGTGTACTTTTTCAATTAGGGGAAAAATTATTAACTTGCTTTTCCACATAACATATTACGTTCTTACTTGGATTTCCTTGTGTCTTGGGCAGGTACAAATCACCCTTTATAGGTACTCATACCTCTCGGCATCCATTGGATACCACCAATACTCTTTCCCAACCATTTCCGCACTATTATATTGACCTATATGGGCTACACTTCCATCATACCACTTTCCATATCATTTCCCCCTAGGGTTACCAGGATTCCCCCCTTGAGGTGATTACTTCATCTCTAAAGTGACGAGAATACCGGCCTAAGGTATATTTTTACACATTGTTCATACACAAAATTGGGTGAGGCATTTATGTGCATTTCTAGCGGCTTGCCTAGTTTTCGATAGATGTAGATCCTTATTTGTTAAGATATTCTATTTTGCATGCAATGTGTATCTAGTGAAACAATAATTCTTCCTTTGATTTTTGTATGGATACACACAATGGTAGATACCTTTTTTTTCTTTTTCTTTTTGTAGTATGCATATCTTGCTATTTAGAATCCTAGGTATTATTTTGGAGTGGATGTACATATCCGATGATTATGCTTTAGTTATTTTGAAATGGTACAGACATGTTGGAGATGCATTGACAAGGAAACTCCAAAGTGGATGTAATCAATTGGAGTACTTATTGTTTGCTCATAGTTGATCTGAAAATGATAAGGTTTGTGTACACAAATTTTGCAAGTGAAATATGTATGTGTCTTGGGAAATTGTTCAATTTGCAAGCACATAAACTTAATGAGTTTTTACTTAAAATGAATAACATAAAAAGACATAAAAAACCATAAAAAACAAGCACATAAAACAAAAAAATGATAAAGGAGTTCACCTTGGGCTACATCTCCAGGTCCAACTTCCCATGGATCATTTTCATTATATGATTAAAGTGTTAAAATGAGTGCTTTACAATGCTCATAATGCATAATAGATGGCATTACAATATGCTTCAAGGTTGGAAACTCTCCTGAATGTTGCAGGAGTATTAGCTGCATTACAAAGACCAAATGGCATAACCATCCATTCAAACAAACCTTGATTTGTTTTGAAAGTTGTCTTCCATGTGTCTCCTTCAACAATCCTAACCTGATGATATCCACTTCTCAAGTCCAACTTAGTGAAATACTTAGCATCTTTCAATTGATCAAGTAAATCATCAATTCTAGGAAGAGGGTAATGATTCTTTACCATAATCTTGTTCAAGGCTCTGAAATCTACACACATGCGCCATGTACCATCTTTCTTTGGTACTGAAACAATTGGTGACCCGCATGGCAATGTGCTTGGCATGATAACCCCTTTGTCAAGCAACTCTTGTATTTGTTTTTTATTTATTTCAACATTCTCCATGACTGGCATTCTGTGCATACCATTGTTTGGAAGACGACAATCTTGTTGCAATTGAATCTCATGTTGGATACCTCTTTTAGGAAGAAATCCTTTTGGTTCCTGAAACATCTCACCATATTCGTTAACAACCTCATATAGATCATATTTTAACTTTGCATCACAACCTTGGAAAGCTTCTTTTTAAACATTGTCTTTGGGTTTGATAATCGAGAGTACAAAGTTCTTACTAACATTGACTAATCTCTTCATTTGGCCCGCATTTACAAGTGACAAATTCAACTTCTTTGTATTCTCTCTAACAATGTACTCAACTCCATTTTTAAATAAATGATATTTTTTCTCATGATGATGAAAGATGGCTCTCCTATCATATCAATATGGGCTTCCCAACACAATACCACAAATATCCAATGGAATAACATCAAGCTCTACCTCATCTATAAAGTTTGCAGTGATGGAAAATCTAAGTTTACATCTTCTTGTCACATGCAATTTAGCATTGTCACATATCCAACCTAGAGTATATGGTTTAGGATGAGGAGTAGTTTCCAAATGCAATTTATTAATCGTGTCTTCAAAAATGAGGTTTGCTTGAGAACCAATATCAAATAGAGTATCTATCTTGGTATGCTTTGAAATAACCCTTATGTGGAAAAGTTCTATTCTTTCTTTTTTTCATGTTGAGTTTCATTGAGGCTACTACTTGAATAACTAGTACTTGCAATAGAGTCCTTACCTTGAAAACCCATGGCTATGATTTTTGTTTCATCTCTCAAATAAGATCCTAAATCATGTTGTGTAATTGTGATAGTCTTTGGTTTCCCTTTGTATTTGAACTTTTTGGGTCTCTTTTCAGGATGAAGTTTCCAACAATGGTCTTCATCATGGACATCTTTTGAACAGTGTTTACATGTGAGTTTTTCTCCCTCTTTCTTGACTGTAGCATTATTTTTCCCATTTCCTTTGAATTTCCTCTTTCCCTTGTCTCCATTATTAAATGGCTTCCTATTTCCCTCTTGATGATCATTCCTCCCTCTTGCTTCCAAATGAGTTACTTGTACACAAACTTCATCTAGATTTGAAGGGTTAAACATAAGAATTGTGTGTCTCAAGTAGCTATGCAATCCTCCAATGTATTTGAGTAAAGTTTCTTGAGAAGATAAATCTATACCCAAAACCAAATATCTTTTTCTAAACTCTTGAATGTGGCTTTGCACATTTTTCCCTTTAGTTTGTCTAAAGTTTTACCAGTTCATAATAGTTTTCTGCATGTATGATAATGGATAAAATTTTCTTTTAATTGCAACAATAAAATAATTCCAAGAGGAAATAGTTGGAGGAAATTATGCAGAAAAATATACCGTGGAGAAGGTATTGCGCGCAAGACTATGGTGGTCAACCATTCACATAGATGCAAAGGACTACTACCAAAGATGTGATGTATGTCAGAGGGTTTTAAAACCTGATAGACATGATGAGATTCCCCTAAGACCACAAGTAACCTTGCAAGTATTCGACAAATGGGAAATAGACTTTGTGGGACCAATTAACCCACCAACAAAGAGGTCAGGAGCAAGGTATATCATTACTGCGACAGAGTACTTAATGATATGGGTAGAAGCAACAGTAGTAAAATATTGTAGCACAAAGATATCAACACACTTCCTGTTTGAGAAAGTGATCACTAGATTTGGATGCCCAAGGATTTTGATGAGTGACCAGGGCACTCACTTCATCAATATTACTATCAAGGCTATGAATGAGGAGTTTGAATTCTATCATTAAAAGAGTACATATCACCCTCAAGCAAATGGAACAATGGAATCCTTTAATAAGATCCTAGAGAATTCTTTGACAAAGATCTGCAATGTCAACAGGGATGATTGGGATTTGAAGATACCAGCAATATTATGGGCATACAGAACTACATGCAAAAATTTGACAGGAAAGACACCATTCAGGTTGGTGTATGGACAAGAAGCAATGGTGTCATTAGAATTTTTGGTACCTAGTCTCACGTAGCAACAATCACCAACATGATAGAACGAGGCATAGTACAAGAAAGGCTAAGTCAACTGATGGAGATGGAAGAAGATAAGATTCTAGCAGGATTTCACAAAGAAGTATAGAAAGCAAGGGACAAATATTGGCATGACAGACATATTAAAAGGAAGAGTTTCAAGGAGGGAGACCTAGTCTTGGTGTATAACAATAAATTTTTTCAGTATCCAGGAAAATTCAGAATGCATTGGTTGGGACCATATGAAGTGAAGATTTTCACAGAAGGGGGAGTTGTACGGTTGCAATATTTAGGAGGTACAAAACTCAGAGGAATGATCAATGGGAGTCGATTGAAACTGTATAGGGACAGTTGACCACCTGGCAACTAGAAAGTTACCACCCAGTAAGAAGATATGTATATAGTGTATTATAGTAGAAGTAAGGCAGGGAAAATGAGAAAAACAAATAAAAAGAAGAAAAATAAGGAAAGCAATAAAAAGTATAAAGGGGATAAAAATAAAAATAGATCGGTGCACATGGAGGGTTTTGACAGAATAGAGCTGGTAGAATAGAACAGTGCAATGCAAGAAAACCATGGTTCGAAAACACTGCGTGCAGAAGAGAAGTTAACGGGTAGAAAGGTACAGTGCACAAGAAACAAAACAAAAAGTGAAAAAGTGACAATTGTCAGTGTGACACGACTGTCACTTCTCCTTTCAACAATAAATTTGGAAAAAGGGGGGAAAGAAACCCATTGTATTATTTGCTAAGGAGAAGAATGCAAAGCCGAGTGGAAGAGCGATAGAGTGTGAATTTTCACTACCATATGTCGATTTGGAATTCTACAGTTCAAATTTTCTTTCCATGTCACCATCGAGTGTTGGAGCGTTGAGTAAAACTGGAAGAAACACACGGAGTAGCACTTGGGTGACACAAAACGAAACAAATGTTATGCCTACAGTGGTGGATGTGGATGAAATCCATGCACCAGAGTACGAGAAGACCACATTTCATATGGAAGAGGAGAAGGAACTTGCATAGGAGCCCGAGCAACTGAAAGAGGACGTCGAATGGACATAATCTGACGCGTCTAGGGGAAAAGGGCTGCAACAAGAAGAATCAGCCACGCGTTCCACACAACAAGGCCTAGAGCTGGAACCAGATCATGAAATGGAGTAAGAGGCCATACCAAAAGGTGGGGTATCCTCCCCACAAGGGAAGAAGGCACAAGCAGAGAGTAGTGTGTAGGGCGGACAATGTGTAGAGGCGGAATTGGCTATAGTGATGCCAAAAATTCCTAAGGGAGTGAAGATCGAAGATAACATGGTAGGAGGATTTGATGGCCTTAAATACTTCGACCATGATTTCTCTGGAACCATAAAGTTACCATATTTGGCACCATAGAGCTACCTAGAGAGCAGAGGAGAAGGACCATCAGGCACACCAATGTTGGAGCATGCACAATGGATCTTGGGACTGTAAAACACCGACATCATGAAATTATTAGACATACCGCACTTTGGGTGCGGGAAACACATAAACGGATGTGTCAAACAACTTTTAGCGAGGGTGCACGAAAGCATATTGTGGATGGATATGCCAGTGCCTATCAACTTTGACCTCATCGCGACAATTATAGGGATACCCACAGATGGGGAGAAGTCAGAACAATACCTAGAAGACAAAAGTAAGTAGAAATCCATCTCAGATGAGATCAAAGCAAAGTATGGCACAAAGAGGAGTAACAGAGGTATTAGGATTAGTGACATCAATGATCCTGTGAAACGATTTGCAACAAGATTGTTCAATTGCAAATTAATGCACAAGTTCCAAAAAGAAGAAGTGCCCACAGGAGTAGTAGCAGCTGCGACGTAGTGCACAAATGGAAGATTGACGAGTTGGGGCCCTTATCTACTGAATTCGTTCCTTGAATACTACAAGGATGCACAAGACTAGGTATTTGAGTTCCACTACTCGTGGTTACTCATCCTCATTGCACTTATGGGGTGGCAGGAACCCACATACACTACGTTCCTTCCAAGGACATGAAAATGTGGCTCAGCGCGATACACGTCACTGTGGAGCACAACAGATCCCAAGGAAAATAAATTCAACAATGACATGTTCGCTCAGTACTTAATAGAGATCCAAAATAGCTTGGTGGATACATGGAGGATCTCCCTAGAAATTGTCCAGGAGTTTGGACAGATAGCGAATTTACAAGCATCATGCCACAACATGTGGCTACAAGCAAAGAAGGATCTAGCCAAGAAGTGGTTTCAGCTGAAGTACTACGTGATGATGTAGGACATCCACATGGAGGTCCAAGAGTGGCTTGAGGAGTGGAAAGTGCCAGAGATTCCAAGAGCAACGCTAACAATACAAATCTAGACGTAGGGTAGCACAGTCTCCGCGTAGCAAATAGGAAGGAATGGCGCTAGCCAGAAAAAGAAGACAACATTAGGTATAGTGGGGGAAAGAAACCTAATTAGAAAGAAAAATAAGACAAAAAATAAGTCACAACGTGGTCCTACATAGGGTCCACCGGGCACAGAGAAGACACCAAGAGGACCGACAGGATAGGTGAGCGCAGAAGAAGTGCAGACGAAGGTGTAAGAAGTAGACATGGAAGAAGAAGTTGGGCATAATATAGGCATGGATACACAGATTCAAAGGTATCTGAGCCATCAGATTCCCAAAAACAAATGTTAGGGGAGCAAGCAAGTGGCTCCAGGAAGAAGGAAAAGGCCCACAGAAAACCAATGGAAACATGATTGACATCAGATGATGTGGAGCTGATAGAAATGACAGTGGAAGATAGATTGTCTGAGGTATGGGAAAATGTGGAGAATCATTGAGATTCAATTCTGGAGCAAGTACAAGAGGTAAAAACTACGCTGGAGCAGTTGAGGATCAGGGAGGAGTAGAAACAGAAGGAGAAACCAGTGCCCACTAGAGAAGAAGCACATGTTGGAGAGACAATGCACATCACAACACAGGGAATTGTTAATTTCATCATAACACCAGAGATGTTGTTCTTCGATGAGGCGACATCACAAAGGCCCATGAAAGACATTGAGAGGTTGGACTTGGCACCACCCAAGATTCCAACTAAAACACTGTATAAATTGCAAGTGAGCATCGCGCAAGAGATTCAGTCCAGAGCAAGGTCAGATGTGACGAACTTACAATTGGCGTAGGAAGACAACACCTCACTGAAGGAGGCACTTAGCGAGGAAGGGCAGGAGATAAATCTAGCATATAAAAAGTGGAGGAGATGGAGAAATATATAAGTGGAGTATTTCAATCCATCCCTGACAGGGTAGAATCGAAAGAAGCATCTTCTGAAGAGAAGATGAGAAAACTAGCACATGACCTGGTGCAATATAAAGAGCAGATTAAGGAACTGGAGGAGCACGTAGTACCTATGACTCCTCCAACAATCTAAGTGCAAAGAGAGAAATACGCGACAACATCTGCATAAAACATTGTGTAGAATATACATAGAGTGGTAGAATTGTTGGAAAAGAGCATTCAACTATGGACACAACTATTAGAGGATGGGAGCCTACAAGAGCTACAAGGAAACGAAGATAAATTGCATGCAGTAATGGCATATGTCAAACAATGAAATAGGATAATTTCACTGCCAGAGAAGATCAATATGGTCGTAGAAATGAAGAACCTTTAGGCAGAAGAAAAAGTGGTGCAGGCACAAAAGATCGCATGACAGGCTTAGTTGGAGCTCCTACAAGAAAAAGCAGAACAATTGGTCGTGGAAATCGACGCAGCGAAAGTGAGCCTCAAATAGATAGGCTTGGAGGGGGGAGAGATCTTACAACCACCAGTCACCACGTAGGTGGTCGAAGCCATGTCAACAAGGAGTAGTTAGGCTTAGGAGCAGTGCCAACGGATAGCAAATATGTACGAAGCACTAACACAAGCAGTGATAGATGTTGGAGTTAGGCAGTGACTCAGGATGAGTCACGATGTTAGTTTTTGGGGCCTGTTGGGCACAGGCCTAGTTTTGAAGAAAATCATCATGTGTAAGGCAGACATGCTTGGAGGAAAAGCAACACATGTAAGGCAGATGTACATGGAGGAAAATAAGCACGTGTAAGGAAAACGGGCATGTAGGAAAAGTAGCACATGCAAGATAGACGTGCATGAAAAAGAGGAAAGCATGTGAGGCATGCATGAAAGAAGACCTAACCATGTTAGGGTTAGGGATTTGGTAAGAGAATGTAACGGCTGGTAAGCTGAAAACATGTATAAGTAGGTACCTAAGAGGTCTAGGTTGGGGGTTGTTGTGGTTGTTGTTCGAAGACTGTTATTAGTTTTAGTTCGAAGTTTTGGTTATGGATCAAAATGATTGTAAATTTGATCTGTGTTGTAAGTTTTTGAGTTGAGGAGAGGAAATAAGGTAGATATTGAGGGTTAGATCACATGATGAGGATCCTGGTGTGATCTAGTCCACCTCATTGTAGATGTCGACTTGTCTAAGGAGAATTGTAATGTGTGCGGTGTTGTAGTGTTGGAAACACCATAATAAAAGAGAAAAGCAACCAAATCTTTGTGGACATAGCCCAGGAGGGGTGAACCACGATAGACCATGTGTTATGTGATTGAATATTGTGTATTTCCTTTACTGTCAAGGATTAGATGTTAGACAAATGCATGAATGACTATTTAGATCTACCATTTTACATGCATGAATAAGAATGACAGGGTATTCAATATAAGCTTAATGTTAAAGTAACAAATAAAGATCATAGAGTTTAATCCCATATCCCCACTCATTCCCAGGATGCAATCACTTGAGAGTTATAGCCACCAATAGAACAATCTTGGGTGAGACTGCGCAATGCACTCTGTGTACTGTGTTTCCTTCTGGTTTACTAGAGGGGCCGATAGTTTTAAAGGGGTTTTGTTGGAAACCATAGTAGATCTGAAACTGGGTCAGCCCAAGAAAGGTATAAAGAGAGAAGCAACCAACAGTTACCCCGCATTGGTCGTATGGTATGGTTCGTGTATCCAAGGGCTGGGACCAAACCCCGACCCATTCTACCACTGAATGAAACAATATGTAAATTTAAATATAAACTCTGCCACTATAGGGTTAAGTACCACCCGCAGACAAACTGGTAGTTCAGCCTACACTCATTCCATTTATCCGCCCGGAGGTCTAGGGTTCAACCCTTGCGGAGTCCAAACCCAAACTTTTAACCGACAATAAGGGGGTGCCACGTGGCAACCCCTGACTGTGCCATGTGGCACCCTTCTATTCGCCTAGAAAATGGACACGTGTCGACCATTGTTAGTCCACATCCCTGCCAACTAAGCTTCCAAATCACCTGCCACTTCAGCTTCCCAATCAGCCTGTATGATTGTACGGTCAGCTGCCACGTGGCTTGTACGGACCGCACAGTTAACATTTTGTATGTTTGGAAAAGTGGATAGAATGCGATTTCTCAGCCATACAGACTCTGTTTGAGCCCGTTCAAGTTCTATTTGGATCGTGAGGACAAGATATACACAATGAATTTGTTTTTGAGCAATTTCAAGCACTTTGAGTTTTGAGCATTTTTTGATCCCCTGGATCAATAATAAAATTTTACAAGGATATGGATGTTCCACATAGGAACTATGTTAAAGGTGGTAATTGAAATTGATGATTTTATATAAGCATGCAATCAACGTGTAGGTTCTTATTTGCATGTTATCACTGGCAGGTTGAAATAGATTAAATCTATATTTGGAATGAATAATTTATCATAGATTCTCGATTTAGAACAAAACATATGGCTTCCTTATTATTATATATAGTGATTCCATTATATTATAGTATATAATTAAATATAGCTAGTGTTTTATGTGTTCTTCACACATTTCTCTTTTCATGAAGTTAAATCACTACATCTGCGAAATCTACGACATGCATGGAACTAGCTAGCCTTCCTAGACATTCCTTTCAAAGATGGAAACTAGACCATATAGTTGATTCCCCATTAAAAGTAGGAATAAAACCACCTAAGGGTCAACTAATTATTGAGGCAAGGGTATCCATTGTTACTTCTATATCCAAGATAACTTGATTTTGTTTTGCTACAGATAATGTGGTTGGTCTATAAGACTTTTGTCAATGTTTTCATAATTTTAATATGTCATACTGTGGAATTTTCTCCACCTGTTGAGGTGGTTAGGATTTCATATATAGTATTTCATGAAAGGCTTATTTAGTTTTTGGATATATTTTTGAATAATTTCAATATGATTATATCTAGAATACCTATTTAACTTCAGAGGGACTATATCAAATATTTGTAATGTGCCACATACACTTGAAGATTTTTTTTTTTTTTTTCTATACTAGAGTAAAAGATTTTTCCTTGGAAAAAACATTATAGATTTCTTTAACAACACCATTAAACATTCTAACACATACATCTTCATACCCTTGAATTTCATGACACATTTTATCTCCAAAATTATCCTTTTTGTCCTCATCTATCTTAATTGAAAAGGTTAACCATTTTGATTACCTATTATATACATTAAAGTTTCCAAAATCAATAATACATGTGTTATAGTAATCCATCTTAACTACAAGAAGATTTAATATGAACAAATCATTTCAAATACTTCATGTCTTCATCATCAACAATTTTACTTTCCTGGTTATTTGTTTTGCATTCATGATAAAAAAAAAATCATCCCTCGTTCAAAAAAAAATGGTTGAATATTTCATAATATTGGCACTTATTTCATAATATTTCATAATATTTGAAATGAAAAAATCATTTCAAATATTTAATGTCTTCATCATCAACAATTTTACTTTCCTGGTTATTTGTTTTACATTCATGATAAAAAAAAACATCCCTCATTCAAAAAAAAATGGTTGAATATTTCATAATATTAGCACTTATCATTCTTCTTAGTAAAGAATTCACTTATTGAAGTTTATTTGTCCCTCAGAAATTGTAAATTGTACTTGACATTTTACCTTTTCTTTATTATTAGAGATGTGTTATATTATTTTCATGTAGATAGTGAACTCATGCACAAGGCATTAGTGACAATAGTTGGATTATACACTCATTCATGAGAGTTAGCTAGCGTTTAGGGTAGCAACCTATTTTTTTTAATGTTTTTTTCACTTTTGCATCAATTTCATTTCTTTAATTTGTTAAATTGTGTGAACATGCTAAGGAATTTATTTAAGATGTTATATGATTGAAATTTCAAGATAATGATGAAAACATCCTTATAAAATGGTACTATTCAGAATGGACATTGGTTGTCTTGTCACAAAATTTATTGTTTCAAGCAAAATGAAATTTAGATATTTTTTTTTTCATACGAGTCTATAATTTTTAAGAACAACTTTTAACATGTAATACTTGAGGAACCAATGCATATGTTAAAATAATAATAATATATATAATTATCTTAACTACAAATATTACTATAAGGAATAAGTTGTGCCTATTCAATATCCTTGACATCGCAGAAGCTATTTGAAATGATGAAAAAACATAACAGTTGAACCCAAAATTCTTAGCTTACACCAAACTTATTAGTCATCTAGTTCATTTTTAGTGATTTTGTTATTCCTCTTCATTTTGTGACACCAAACAAAAAGAACTTTCATTGGAGGAAAAATCAACATTTATCCTTTTTAAAGTAATAAAATGAAAATCCATTGAAAAACCATCATTCCATCTTGTAATCAAATATAAGAAGGGAACGACCAACAACCATTGTTCCATCTTGTAATAAAATATAAGAAGGGAACAATCAACAACCATCATTCCACCTTGTCAACAAATATAAGAAAGGAACAACTTAAAATACTTATCTTTCAAATACCTTGTTGGTAGAAGGGAACAACCAACAACCATCATTCCATCTTGTCATGAAAAATAAGAATGGAACAACTTAAAATAATTATCTTTCAACTACCTTGTTGGTCCTTCGCTAGGCATATAAATTCACATTCTCTAAATGAACTTCAATGCAATATTCTTGGTCAACCATTCATGTCAATTCTAACTTATTTTAATGCATGAAACTACCTACATAAATCCTCCTCTTTTCTCTATATTCAAATTAAAGGAAGAGGAAATTATAATCAATCAATGCTCATAATCAGAAGGTTTGCAATTAAAATATATATTATTTCTCATCAATACAAGGATAGTATGTCTAATAACTTGGTTGAAATCAAAATCAAGTAATTTTTGAGCTCAAATATATGAATGCAAGACAATCAATAAGAATTTGTGCACACGCTTATATTACCTTTCTACAGATTGCAAAAATTACACACACACACACACACACACACACACACACACACACACACACACACATTAAGAAAGTGCAAAAATGAATTTAGCAAGATCATATAAAAAAATTCTCATTAAAACAAACCAGATACAAATGCAACATATGTATATCTATAATGTAACCCATAAAGTTTCAAACATTATATATACATTAAGTACAAAAATGATATGATAAAGTTCTCATAAAAAAAAAATTGAGTCCAAATGCAACATATATGATCTATCTAATATCAAGTATGGGCACGTTATCCTCCAGAACTCTCTCCAAATTGGCTTATAACACATTTGAAATGCATATAGACATAATTGTAAGTACTTATTTATATTGAAGGTTGCCTCATACCCAAGGTCCCCTCCCGGTTCCCA
>ML786372.1:238378-249584 GCA_009831015.1 Picea engelmannii | reverse complement strand
AGAGAGAGAGAGAGAGAGAGAGAGAGAGAGAGATCATTTTAAAATAATTTAATGAATTAAAATTAAATGATTGACACTTGAAATCATAGTTTTAAAATTTGAAACATGCAATACCTATGAACTTCCAATTAGAACATCTCCCAATATGCAAGAAAAGGGTTTCCCCATACCCAAATCCCTTGGAGACATGAGACTACCCCCACCACCCTAAGATTTGAAATTTTGAATTGTAAGACATTTCTTTTTTATATTAAAATTCTAAATGACACTGCAACTTTCATAAATAAAAAAGAATCAAACATGCAATTATACCTGTGAAGTCCCAAACTCTGAAACATCTCCTAGGATGGATGATGACAAATCCCATGTTAGGAGATGGGATGGGAATCTGTGAACAAAACAAATTTTAATTTTAGAAAAAATTGTTCACATTAATGGCATGATATAAATGTGTTGGTTTGATTGTTCAATAAGGTGTCAAATTATGCAATTAAAGTGTAGATATGGATATTTAAAAAAATATATTATATTCATCGCATCCAAATTTGAACATGATGATAGTCCCATATTTAATCAATAATAATTTAACATTTGAGAAAACTGCAATTAATGAACATAAACATTTTCATAACATCTGTTATTTATAAAGTTGCGATAATGTGGATCTAATAACAAAAAAATTATCATCGAATGCATGCAACATTTACCAATTGTAAAACATATTGATCCAATGTCCTCTTCGTAATGCCCAGTTAAGTATTTCCAACCATTGCGACAAAACTTTGTATAATCATGTACCTCTTCGAGGCTCATGTAGTCTATCTCATCATCTATCTTATTAACAAATCTATCATGTGCATTAGATCACACTCTATGTCGGTTCAAATCGATGTCAATACCAAAAAAACATGAATGTAAATTATCCACTATTGCATCCCTCACCTCTTGACCAACTTGTCAAGTGGCCTCCATCTCTAAACGTAAAGAAACCATCCTTTGGTGGACACGATACCAAGGGTGGTGGAGGTCTAGGCAATGTTGGATCTCGAAATGCACATCTTTGATTATACGTTTGACCTTTACCAACACCATAATATTTGGATGGTAGGTCGGTATAATCAGGGTGCATATTATCAAAAACCTTTGCATAGATAATTCTTGCAAAATAAATCAACACCTCATCATTCCATGGAAATATACCATATGCTACCAAGAATCAATCATAAATATAGATAGCAATGTTAGGGTGCTTGAAATATTTCACCTTCAACATCGGTCACTTTGGTCCTTCCTTAAAATTAAGCATTGATCTCAATTTCTCTTTTGAAACCCTTTTCTCTATTTCATGCCATTTATTAGGGCCCATCACCACTTTCTTGTGTCTCCTCATCAAATCAATGAAACTATTGATCATTGGCCCAAGCCTCTTATATACATCAATAAATTTTCCTAAAGAATGAAAAACAATATCCAAGATTGTTTGCTTTATGTAGGGATATCCAATTTCTCAAGATCATCCTTCAACTTTGCATGGTGGGATGTGAAATGTTAAAGGGTCAATTCTTGAACATTTCCTTCCCAAGGAAGATTCTTGTGAATGTCTGAGGGATAGGTGGTCATAGGGGTGTAATCTTCATTTTGTTGAAAATACACCCCCGATTGACCTTCACCCTTAGCCCAAGCATTTGCGTCTGCTTGATATCCACCCTCTGCTTCTTTATTTCCCCTAGCATAAGCTCGATCCTCTACACAAACAAACATTTGTATATATTTACGACAATGCACAAAAACATATATACACATGTCCATATGCATTTGATTTATATAAAAACATAAAAAAATATAAAAGCAATTTACCGACCATATGTGGTTGATGTGATGGGGGTTTTACATTGGCTGACACAAGGTAATCTATGTTCATACCAAAAATAATTGGCCCAAAATCATGACTAGCAAAAGATCACATTGGTCCACCATGCAATGGATTAATGCAAGCACCACCTGCAGATGGTTGTGCACTCTCTTGCAATACTCTTTCTCGTGATGATTTACTGAATGATACATTTGAAAAGAAATTTATTGTACAATGAATTTTATCAATTTCAAAACTTATGAAAACAAGATAAATATGCAAGAATGCACACAATTTAACATGTGCATATAAACATGCATACATTGATCTCTAGCATGACTAGATCTAGATGAATTTAATCATCTTCCAAACTGACTAGATCTCCATGTTTGACTAAACTCTCTTGTGTGATTAGTTTCCCCTGCCAGACAAGGGTTCCGTGTCAAACTAGGGATTTCTATTGAGCTAGGGGTCACTGTTGAACTAGGGGCGCCTGTCAGACTAGGGGTTCATCTAGTTCTTTCATTGGACAACCTAGAGTGTTTGTGAGACATAATTGGAGAATCACATCGCAACAACTCCTATCAATCCATTTATATTATATATGTACCAATACTCTTTCTCGTGATGATCTACTGAATGATACATATGAAAATAAATTTATTGTACAATGAATATTATCAATTTCAAAACTTATGAAAACAAGATAAATATGCAAGAATGCACACAATTTAACATGTGCATATAAACATGCATACATTGATCTCTAGAATGACTAGATCTAGATGAATTTGATCATCTTCCAGACTGACTAGATTTTCATGTTTGACTAAACTCTCTTGTGTGAGTAGTTGCCCCTGCCAGACTAGGGTTCCCTATCAAACTAGGGATTTCTATTGAGATAGGGGTCACTCTCGAACTAGGGGTCCCTGTCAGACTAGGGGTCCCTCTACTTCTTTCATTGGACAACCTGGAGTGTTTGTGAGGCATAATTGGAGACTCACATCGCAACGACTCCTATCAATCCATTTATATTATATATGTACCAAGTTGTAAATCTATGAAAAGCAACAAACATAAATATGTGTCACAAGAAAATTATGTAATCAATTGACAATATTTTAATACATCATGCAAAAACTTGTATTTCTTCCACATCCTAAGATATAATGAAATCTAAAAGAGAGAAGGTAAAAACCCATAGCATTATGGGATCATCCTAACAAAATTATCATGTCTCTAGGTTAACAAGAAATTGTTTATGCATTAGATGAAGTTCATTTAAGTAGTTGTCACAATACCTCAATAGTTCCTTCTGTATTAAAAGGGACTAAGGCTAGATGTGCCCCACATAGAGGCCTTTGGAGAACCCCTATAAGAACTTATGCATGTTGGTTGAAGGACTTGTTCAAAGTTGTTGAGCCTAAGAATATTTAGAAATATCTTGAGCCACATGGTTTTCATCCAAACATAAATATTCATTCAAGTTGTTTATGAATATGCATAATTTTTGTTTATAAATGTTAATCAATTCATGTCCAAATGTGGAAATTGCTTGTTATATTTCTTACAGGGTTTTTGGAGGGATTTGTCGTGGGTTTTGTTGGGGAATGTGTAAAAAGTTGCAAGTTTCACTGACGATAGGAGGCATTTTAATCGTGGTAGCTAGATCACGACCCGTGGTTGTTGTTTGGAATTAAGAATGATATGGTTGTTGTTTGCAAGTGTTGATCATTGTAAATTATCTAAAGAAGATATGTTTAAAGACTATGTCCTACGTTCATGGTGCTTGAGCACAATACTTTTCAATTAGGGATGCAGGCAGTTGTTATCCCTTACCACATGTTTATTCATCAAGATACATTTTCAATCTATAATTTACCTACTTAATGCACTTATGTCCCATATAGAGTCCTTTGAAGAACCCCTATAGGAATTTATGCATTGGTTCAAGGAATTGTTCAAAGACCTCGAGCCTAAGAATATTTAGGCAATATCTTAAGGCACGTGTTTTTTATCCTTCACCATAATAAAGGTTTCATGACCTATCCTTGATGTGAAAACCTCCTAATGGCATCATATCCAATTTTCATGTGAAATACACCATAGAGAGGGCTTATGTTGTGGTATTTGGTGGAGTGACAAGATTTTTCTGGGAATGATTCCTTGATGAGAGGAGTTGGTAGCTAGGAGTTGGCAACATGATTAAAAGATAAATATGCATTCAAGTTTTTTATGAGTATGCAATTTTTTTTCCAAATTTTCAATAACAATGCTACTCTTAGTACATGTTTCTCCTTTGGAAGGCAAGATACCTGAGTCCAGAGTTTGCTTGCATCCTTGTACTCAAGGTGGTGGATAGGGGACACTGGACCTTTCTAAGACATGGGAGGAGGTTGCAAAGACTTTCATCCTATATAATATATGGGAGGATCTTGGGAGACACTGGTCCTTTTCGAGACTTAGGTGATACCTGATCAGGGTCGTCATTTCTGAGCTCTTTAGAATCTAACGAAGGAGGAGGATTGGAAGAGGGCTCATCAGCTTGTTTCCAGGTAGAAATGAATAAAGACGTGCAAAGAAGAGAAGTGTTTTTGGTGTCCAAGAGTTCAAGCGATTCCCCAATAGAGTGCAAAATAAGTTTAACATGTTTGCAAAGCATCCCATCTCTCTTTCAAAGAAACCTTGTTGCTCACATTTTGAATTGTAATGCAGTTAAAACCTTAAAAATAATATTTGGAAGGGGAATTACAAATATTAAGGAATTGTATCTATATATTATATTTCCTTTACTAAGATCACTATCACATGGGAATCTTTTCTTGGCAAAATTTCCACAGATCGTTTTTGCAAAATGCCACTCTTGAGTATATGTCAAAGGGACTTGTCATCCATATATCGTTGTAAACACATGTTTAATTTTAGTTTGGTAATGCACTATGACACAAGTGAAACTTTTCTATGTTAGCAAATTAAAATTGAATTCTTTGTACCTCTATATATGGGATACTAGCCATTGTTTTTATTGTAAAAAATGCATTTAAGATTAAGGCATTCTTAGCTTGGAATTTGAGTTTTTTGACATACCCTGTTTTTGTTCTTCAAATTCTTTATTTGGGGGTACACATGACAAAACAGAGGTTCGTGATTGTGAAAATGTTGATGCTCTTAATAAGAGTACAATTTTGGACAAGAGAGATTAAAAATGAAGAATACAAAGAAACACTATTTCAAAATAGTGAACAAGATGACATATTCAAGAAACATGAAACTCAAAAGAACATGGAAAAATTGAAGTTGGCATGAGCCCCAAGGATTTATTCCATATAAATACCAAGTGATAGTATTATTTGCACCATGTCATCTGAACCACAATTGAAAAAAGATTGCCAAAGTACTGGAAAAGTATGAAAATTTTCACCTACTAGGGAGTCTATGAAATTTCATCTTGAAGTTAGTAAGATTACAACAACTCCAATTAAACAAGAGGTATGCACTAAATTCATAACATACAAGCAAGCGTCTTTTTTTTATCCATTATTCTTTTGTTGTATATTTTTATTGCATTATACAACATATTATGATATTTCTTGAATATTATGATATTTCTTGATGAAATACATTTATGATTCTTCTATTTTTTTACCATTTTCTTTTCTTATAGATTTGAAATATGGGTTTCCAGCCTGTTGGGGTTTGGTTGGGTTATAAGTTGTTTATGTGATTCTATCACATGCTTATTGAAAATTACCAATTGTACTTTTTCACAAATCAATTCAGGATTTTTTGCATGCTATATCAATTACTCTCTTGTGTCTGACACAGTTTTCTTGCAGAAGTTATTTGATCATTATATTTCACGATAAGTTTGTCAGAAATGATCACTACCAATCTAATTTGCAAAAACATGTGCATATTGTTGTTAAGTAGATGTGTGGTTACTACCAAACTATAAAGGTGTATTTTTACATAACAGAGCATGCATAATATTCCTATAATGTATATGACCGACTGCAAAAGGGTAGAGGTCAAAGGAGAAGAAGAAAATGGAGAGAAGAAGCAAATCAAGCTTGGGTTCAATAAAATATATCTGTGAATTTCACGCTCTGCTGACCTGTAACTCTTCGACGACACCAATTTGTTACGCGTCACCTATAACTATTCAAGGGCATTGATCCACTACACATCACCTGCAAACCCCGCATCGAATCTGCAAACAAATCCACCTAAAAACCTCACAAATCACTCACGAGAGCATACACAGGTCTATGAGGGTGATGAAACTCGCAGGAGCGTTCAAAGATTTGAGGGTAGTGAAACGGGTGGAGCGTTGGTAGTGATTGTAGCCAAACTGTGTATCAGCCAATATATATAAACACTAGCATAGCTGCTAACTCGCGGCTGGTGAACGTCGAAAGGTGGCTTACGGCTGTTAAAAACGCAAGCATGCACTGTAAATTAGCATAAAAGATTGGCAATCGCTGGTGATGCTAGCACAGAAACACAACCACCAAATGTCAGCCAGCAGAAACATGAAACGCCTTAATACATGTGTGAATACTTTCATATTTTTTAATCAGGTAGAAGTGGCAATAAGTTAGTGAACACAGTAATTTTTAAACACGATTAAGTAAATGTAAAAAAGTAAACATATAAACGGATGTCTTTATAAGAGCTCGAAAATTAATGGATGAAATCAAAGTCATTCATTTATTGTGATGACTAAGAATATTAAATGTACCCATTGTCAATAGATGTACGCCTTCTACCAAAATAGTTTTTGGTGTGTGTCATTTGTTTGACCGAAAATGTTAAAAAGTTAGGTTTAAAACCCAATTCTCACTAAAGTGTTACCCACATTCATGATTTTACCCATAAATTAATATAATGAATTATTATTATAATGTTACCAACATTCATGATTTTACCCATAAATTAATATAATGAAATATTATTATAGAGAAATATAATAATTTATTAATATAAATTAATACAATGAAATATTATTATAAAGAAATATAAAGAGATTTAAATTTTGACAAAAATACCCACATTCATGATTCTACCTATAAATTAATATAATGAAATATTATTATAGAGAAATATAATAATTTATTAATATAAATTAATATAACGAAATATTATTGTAGAGAAATATAAAGATGATGGAAGTGAACCCTCCTATTGTAAGTCTTTCTTCCCATTGTAAGGATTTCTTGCTTCCATACTTTTTAGAAAATTTAAACAAAGAAAAATAATAATGATGATGGATAACATCCACTGAGACCAAGGTCTATCAAACCTTAAGAAAAGTTAGAGATTACTTGAATTTCTTTAAAATATTATTTCAATGCTTGAAAAGCATTAAGAGAAGCATTACAAGATCACTAAAGTTTTGATGACTTAGAAGGTTAGGATTCCAACCTCCTTCCTTAATTTAACTTGATCTTATGGAATGACATGGCAGACCCCTTTAAGTATGTCATGTTTATGGGAATTAGTTCAATTATTTTTCCCAACCTTTTTGCTTAATGCCAGATGTTTCAATTTGTGGTTATTTTATACCAAAAATTATGAGGTTCGAGGTTCTTTTGTTATGCTAATGGTCTAACTCTAGGAGGTTTCATACACCAATTTGGTGTATGGCTTGGCCGTGACTTTAAAAATAGATTATTATTATTATTCATGAGTTTATATTCATTTACTCTTTGATAGGTTTGATATCCAATTTATGTTCCACACTATTTAGGATCAAATTGTTAATTAACTTTTCTTCTAGCTCTTTAATCTTGTCCCTAAGATTGTTATTTTATTTTACATCTTCTTCTTGACTTTTGTTTTTTTATTGCTTGTTTTTTTCTATTTCTTGTAATCTAGTCTCCATTTTTTGGAGCCCAACCCTAATAGTTTATTGTCTATTTGTTTCTAAATATTATCTTTTAATTATCTAAATTTATTATCAAACATTGCTACTAACTCACTTTGAAGCATTGATATTAACTCATTTTGAGCATTGATATTAACTCATTTTGAAATTTAGCTTCTCTTGTTCTCTATGTATTCACCATATCAATTCACCATAGAAATAATATTCACCATAATATATATTCAATTCATTATTAGCTAAAATAATATTCACTTAATTAAATCATTAAACAAATTCAAGACAGAAACAATATTCACCCATCAATTCTATAAGCAAATTCACAAGAGATACTATTCATCATTTACAAGTCACACAATGCAAAATAATTAATATCATTTAAAACTTTACCCAAAAGTATGATTCAAACTATATAAACTGAAAATATAACAATCTCTAATATTACTTAAAATTTTAACAATCTATTATGAATATATTATTTAATAAAATAAAATAAAATAAATAAATAAATTATAATAAAAAATCTTTTAATAATGACATGAATATATTATTTGAATAAAATAAAATAAAATAAAATAAAATAAAATAAAATAAATAAATTATAATTAAAAACTTTTTAATAATATAATTGATCTTTAGTGACATGCGTTAATAATAAATAGTAAGCGGCCTTTTGATCATAGATTGCATTTAGTGAAAAAAATTTATAATATACGAAATCTCTTTAAGATGGATGATCTTTAGTTATGTGTATTAATAATAAATGGTAATAATAAATAATAAAAGACGTTTGGATTATATGTTGCATTTAGTGGAAATTTTTTAAAATATTTTAAACCTAAACTTTGAAATGTAAAAAATATAATAATATAATTGCTTTTGAAATATTTTAAACTTAAATTTTGAAATGTAAAAAATATAATAATATAATTGCTTGTGATAAGGTAGTATTTTTTCAATAAGAAAAAACTTTTTTTTATATTAATTTTTTCAGAAAATATGATATGTAGTTATGAATCTAAAAGCTTATCATCTTTTGTCTCAATTACATTTTTTTATTATATATATCAGCACTGATATAATATATCTATAACAACAAAAAAAAAAAATTGTCCTCCTATTAACTCTAATTTTTTTTTTAAGTAAAAAAGGTGTTACCTGCAAAAATACAGAGAGCTATAGGCCTGCTGTGCCACCAAATATGCTGCCATGCCATTTGTCCTGCCCAAAGGAAACCAGGACATATGGAAATTGATCGTCTTAACTCTGAACAACAACATGATGTAAAACCAAACTAGAAAGAAAAGCTCAAATACTCGATGAACCATCGCCCTTGTCCTCCTAACACGTAGATTTGACCTGAATGACAAACGCCTGTGCACACGTTGGGCATTTTCACTTTGCTAGAGCGTTGGAGTAAGCGCCAAGGATCAAGTCCAAGTGTTGTCCCATGAGGGAGGCTTTGTGTTGTTGGTTTGCCATTTGGCCTCGGAGTTCGAACACAAGATCCAGGTGTGCTGCGTGGAGGAGTGGAGCATGAAATTCACTGGTTGTTGCCTCACCTGAGGTGTCTTTCCCCACTTCATCTCTTGCCTCGACCTTGTCCATGGCTGCAATGTCTGTGTTATGCATCATTATAGTGCAGGCGTTTTTCAAAACCTTATCCTCGTATGTCACCTCCTTGACGTAGCAGGTTGGGATGTCCTCACAGAGCCTCCGCCTTTTCTTTTCTATTGTTGGAGGTTCCAAGGTGGTTTCCATATCATCCGTGCATGGTATTTCTTTTGCATAGCAAATTGGGAACTCTTCTTCCGGCTCTTGCTTCAAACAGCTTTCAACTTGTGTGTCAAGGTCAGTTACGGGAATTTCTTCTCGCTTCATACCTGTGGGTTTCCAATTGTCCAGCGCTAGAGGGGTATGAGCTCTCCTCTCCATTGCAGGCTTAGTTACAGTGGCATAGAGTGCCATGCAGGCGACTCTAGCTCTCTGTCGGAGGATAGAATTTGACATCGTGAGTGCGCACTCAAAATGATGCCTTCTCTGTTGATGCGCAGTGTGAGTGCGCCAAACCGAACCGCGGCGAGGCTTTCCTCGCTCCCTTGGCATTGCGGAGGAGGAGTGAATAGAAGGCGAAATACAGATGAGGATACACCAGAGCAGTCTGCAGGGAGGTAAGAACGAGAATGAACCAGCTATGTCCAGGCTTCCTCTCTTTCATATTTCCATGGGACAACATCACATGGCCCCTCCTTAACTCTTCCATATTGAATGCTGGCAGCACTGGCTCTTTCGGGGGAGAAGTCCCTCGTCCGTAAGACTGTTGTAATGGCCTGCTACCATCTTTAATATTGAAGGGATGGGGAGTGGCCTACAACATTTAAGCCCTAGCTTATTCCGAAGCCGAGTGGCAATGTTGCTCTACGTTGCTCTACGTGTCTAAGACACGTAGATTCATTTGACCAATAAATAACTCCATCCAAAAATCAACAACATTATTGTATGATCAACAACATTATTGTAAGACTTGTAGATTCAACATTATTGTAAGACTTGTAGATTCATTTGACCAATAAATAACTCCATCCAAAAGTAGTGCTTCCTTTGATAGCTGATCAACAACATTATTGTATGATCAACAACATTATTGTAAGACCTGTAGATTCAACATTATTGTAAGACCCGTAGATTCAACATTATTGTAAGACCCGTAGATTCATTTGACCAATAAATAACTCCATCCAAAAGTAGTGCTTCCTTTGATAGATGATCAACAACATTGTAAGACCTATAAATATGTTGGGTTTTGACTTTTTGTAAAAGAAAAAAACTGCTCAACATTCTAATCTTTGTCATCCAAGACCGCAAACCTGTATTCACTAGTATTCAAATTCCATGATACATATGAAACCCACCTCAAAAATCTGATTAAAAACAAATAATAATATAATTTATTTTCATTTATAAATAAAATATTTTAAACTAAAGATATATAATATATTTATTTGTTAAAAAGTAAAAATAATAATATAATTTATTTTCATTTATAAATAAAATATTTAAACTAAAAATACAAAATATATTTATTTATTAAAAAAAAATTACAATAAGATAATTTATTTTCATTTATATATAAATATCTTAAATTAAAAAAAATAAAATAGGTTTATATATTAAAAAATCAAAGTTCTGTATTTTTTTTAATCATTAACACAAACATTAAATAGTGTCTTTCGAATGCATATAAAGATTGCGTTATAGTTTGATGTCAAAAATTGTTTTTCATATATGAACGAGAATGCCACGGAACAACGTCCAACATATAATCTGTAACTGTAAATTACAGGAAGCAGAAACCGATGGGCTCCTCCAAGTTTCCTTTCTTTGCATCTGTTTATTCCAAAACCTGGAAATCTCAAAACTGAAGTATTAATATTGTTTTGTAAATTCAGTTCACTTGCTTTCTCCAATCT
>ML786372.1:157496-177713 GCA_009831015.1 Picea engelmannii | reverse complement strand
ACGTGCCCATACTTGATATTAGATAGATCATATATGTTGCATTTGGACTCGATTTTTTTTTTTTATGAGAACTTTATCATATCATTTCTGTACTTAATGTATATATAATGTCTGAAACTTTATGGGTTACATTATATATATACACATCTTGCATTTGTATCTAGTTTGTTTTAATGAGAACTTTTTTATATGATCTTGCTAAATTCATTTTTGCACTTTCTTAATGTGTGTGTGTGTGTGTAATTTTTGCAATCTGTAGAAAGGTAATATAGGTGTGTGCACAAATTCTTATTGATTGTCTTGCATTCATATATTTGAGCTCAAAAATTACTTGATTTTGATTTCAACCAAGTTGTTAGACATATTATCCTTGTATTGATGAGAAATAATATATATTTTAATTGCAAACCTTCCGATTATAAGCATTGATTGATTAAAATAGGAGGATTTATGTAGGTAGTTTCATGCATTAAAATAAGTTAGAATTGACATGAATGGTTGACCAAAAATATTGCATTGAAGTTCATTTAGAGAATGTGAATTTATATGCCTAGCGAAGGACCAACAAGGTAGTTGAAAGATAATTAATTTAAGTTGTTCCATTCTTATATTTGATGACAAGATGGAATGATGGTTGTTGGTTGTTCCCTTCTACCAACAAGGTATTTGAAAGATAACTATTTTAAGTTGTTCCCTTCTTATATTTGTTGACAAGGTGGAATGATGGTTGTTGATCGTTCCCTTCTTATATTTTATTACAAGATGGAACGATGGTTGTTGGTCGTTCCCTTTTTATATTTGATTACAAGATGGAATGATGGTTTTTCAATGGATTTTCATTTTATTACTTTAAAATGGATAAATGTTGATTTTTCCTCCAATGAAAGTTATTTTTGTTTGGTGTCACAAAATGAAGAGGAATAACAAAATCACTAAAAGTGAACTAGATGACTAATAAGTTTGGTGTAAGCTAAGAATTTTGGGTTCAACTGTTATGTTTTTTCATCTTTTCAAATAGCTTCTGCAATGTCAAAGATATTGAATAGGCACAACTTATTCCTTATAGTAATATTTCTAGTTAAGATAATTATATATATTATTATTATTTTAACATATGCATTGGTTCCTCAAGTATTACATGTTAACAGTTGTTCTTAAAAATTATAGACTCGTATGAAAACAAATATATCTAAATTTCATTTTGCTTGAAACAATAAATTTTGTGACAAGACAGCCAATGTCCATTCTGAATAATACCATTTATAAGGATGTTTGCATCATTATCTTGAAATTTCAATCATATAACATCTTAAAGAAAGTCCTTAGCATGTTCACACAATTTAACAAATTAAAGAAATGAAATTGATGCAAAAGTGAAAAAAAAATTAAAAAAAAAAGGTTGCTACCCTAAACACTCGCTAACTCTCATGGATGAGTGTATAATCCAACTATTGTCACTGATGCCTTGTGCATGAGTTCACTATCTAACATGAAAATAATATAACATGTCTCTAATAATAAAGAAAAGGTAAAATGTTAAGTACAATTTACAATTTCTGAGGGATAAATAAACTTCAATAAGTGAATTCTTTACTAAGAAGAATGATAAGTGCCAATATTATGAAATATTCAACCATTTTTTTTTAATGAGGGATGATTTTTTTTTATCATGAATGCAAAACAAATAACCAGGAAAGTAAAATTGTTGATGATGAAGACATGAAATATTTGAAATGATTTTTTCATATTAAATCTTCTTGTAGTTAAGATGGATTACTACAACACACGTATTATTGATTTTGGAAACGTTAATGTATATAATAGGTAATCAAAATGGTTAACATTTTCAATTAAGATAGATGAGGACAAAAAGGATAATTTTGGAGATAAAATGTGTCATGAAATTCAAGGGTATGAAGATGTATGTGTTAGAATGTTTAATGGTGTTGTTAAAGAAATCTATAATGTTTTTTCCAAGGAAAAATATTTTACTCTAGTATAGAAAAAAAACAAAATCTTCAAGTATATGTGGCACATTACAAATATTTGATATAGTCCCTCTGAAGTTAAATAGGTCTTCTACATATAATCATATTGAAATTATTCAAAAATATATCCAAAAACTAAATAAGCCTTTCATGAAATGCTATATATGAAATCCTAACCACCTCAACGGGTGGAGAAAATTCCACAGTATGACATATTAAAATTATGAAAACATTGACAAAAGTCTTATAGACCAACCACATTATCTGTAGCAAAACAAAATCAAGTTGTCTTGGATATAGAAGTAACAATGGATACCATTGCCTCAATAAGTAGTTGACCCTTAGGTGGTTTTATTCCTACTTTTAATGGGGAATCGACTATATGGTCTAGTTTCCATCTTTGAAAGGAATGTCTAGGAAGGCTAGCTAGTTCCATGCATGTCGTAGATTTCACAGATGTAGTGATTTAACTTCATGAAAAGAGAAATGTGTGAAGAACGCATAAAACACTAGCTATATCTAATTATATACTATAAGATATTGGCATCACTATATATAATAATAAGGAAGCCATATGTTTCGTTCTAAATTGAGAATCTATGATAAATTATTCATTCCAAATATAGATTTAATCTATTTCAAACTGCCAGTGATTACATGCAAATAAGAACCTACATGTTGATTGCATGCTTATACAAAATCATCAATTTCAATTACCACCTTTAACATAGTTACCGTGTGGAACATCCATATCCTTGTAAAATTTTATTATTGATCTAGGGGATCAAAAAATGCTCAAAACTCAAAGTGCTCGAAATTGCTCAAAAACAAATTCATTGTGTATATTTCGTCCTCACGATCCCAATACAACTTGAACGGGTTCAAACAGAGTCCGTATGGATGAGAAATCGCGTTCTGTCCACTTTTCCAAACATGCAAAATGTTGACTGTGCAGTCCATACAAGCCATGTGGCAGTTGACTGTACGATCATACAGGTTGATTGGGAAGCTGAAGTGGCAGGTGATTTGGCAGCTTAGTTGGTAGGGACGTGGAATAACAATGGTTGACATGTGTCCATTTGCTGGGCGAATGGAAGGGTGCCACATGGCCCAGCCAGGGGCTGCCATGTGGAACCCCCTTGTTGTCGGTTAAAAGTTTGGGTTTGGACTCCGCAGGGGTCGAACCCTAGACCTCCGGGCAGACAAATGGAATGAGTGCAGGTTGAACTACCAGTCTACCCGTGGGTGGTACTTAACCCTATAGTGGCAGAGTTTATATTTAAATTTACATATTGTTTCATTCGGTGGTAGAAAGGGTCGGGGCTTGGTCCCAGCCCTTGGATGCATGAACCATACCATACGACCAACATGGGGTAACTGTTGGTTACTTCTCTCTTTATACCTTTCTTGGACTGACCCAGTTTCAGGTCTACTATGGTTTCCAACAAAACCCCTTTAAAACTATCAGCCCCTCTAGTAAACCAGAAGGAAACGTAGTACACAGAGTGCATTGCGTAGTCTCACCCAAGATTGTTCTATTGGTGGCTATAACTCTCAAGTGCTTGCAGCCTGGGAATGAGTGGGGATATGGGATTAAACTCTATGATCTTTATTTGTTACTTTAACATTAAGCTTATATTGAATACCCTGTCATTCTTATTCATGCATGTAAGATGGTAGATCTAAATAGTCATTCATGCATTTGTCTAACATCTAATCCTTGACAGTAAAGGAAATACACAATATTCAATCGCATAACACATGGTCTATCATGGTTCACCTCTCCTGGGCTATGTCCACAAAGATTTGGTTGCTCTACTCTTTTATTATGGTGTTTCCAACACTACAACGCCACGTACATTACAATTCTCCTCAGACAGATCGAGATCTACAATGAAGAAGACTAGATCACACCAGGATCCTCATCCTGTGATCTAACCCTCAAGATCTACCTTATTTCCTCTCCTCAACTCAAAAACTTACAACACAGATCAGATTAACAATCATTTTGATCCATAACCAAAACTCTGAACTAAAACTAATAACAGTCTTCGAACAACAACCACAACAACCCCCAACCTAGACCTCCTAGGTACCTACTTATACATGTTTTCAGCTTACCAGCTGTTACATTCTCTTACCAAAGCCCTAACCCTAACATGGTTAGGTCTTCTTGCATGCATGCCCCGCATGCTTTCCTCTTTTCCATGCGCATCTGTCTTGCACGTGCTACTTTTTCTGCATGCATGTCTTCCTTACACATGCTTGTTTTCCTCCATGCTCATCTGCCTTACACGTGTTGCTTTTCCTCCATGCACGTCTCCCTTACACGTGATTCTTTTCTTCAAAACTGGGCATGTGCCCAACAGGCCCCCAAAACTGACATTGTGACTCGGCCCGAGTCACTACCTAACTCCAGCATCTATCACTGCTTGTGTCATTGCTTCGTACATATCTACTATCCGTTGGCATTTCTCCTGAGCCTAGATGCTCCTTGTTGACATGGCTTCGACCACCTGTGTGGTGACTGGTGGTCGTAAGATCTCTCCCCCCTCCAAGCCTATCTATTTGAGGCTCACTTTCGCTGCATCGATTTCCACAACCAATTGTTCTTCCTTTTCTTGTAGGGGCTCCAACTGAGCCTGTTGTACGATCTTCTGTGCCTACATCACTTTTTCTTCTACCTAAAGGTTCTTCATTTCTACGACCATATTGATCTTCTATGGCAGTGACATTATCCTATGTCGTTGTTTGACATTTGCCATTACTGCATGCAATTTATCTTCGTTTCCTTGTAGCTCTTGTAGGCTCCCATCCTCTAATAGTTGTGTCCATAGTTGACTGCTCTTTTCCAACAATTCTACTGCTCTATGTATGTTCTGCACAATGTTTTATGCAGTTGTTTTCGCGTATTTCTCTCTTTGCGCTCAGACTGTTGGAGGAGTCATAGGTACTATGCACTCATCTAGTTCCTTGATCTGCTCTTTATATTGTGCTAGGGAATGTGTGAGTTTCATCATCTTCTCTTCAGAAGATGCTTCTTTTGATTCTACCCTATGAGGGATGGATTGAAATACTCCACTTATCTGTTTCTCCATCTCCTCCACTTTTTTCTGTGCTAGATTTCTCTCCTGCCCTTCCTGACTAAGTGCCTCCTTCAGTGAGGTGTTGTCTTCCTATGCCAATTGTAATTTCGTCGCATCTGACCTTGCTCTGGACTGAATCTCCTGTGTGATGCTCACTTTCAATTTATACAATGCTTTAGTTGGAATCTTAGGCAGTGCCAAGTCCAACCTCTCAATGTCTTTCAGGGGCCTCTGTGATGTTGCCTCATCGAAGAACAACATCTCCGGTGTTATGATGAAATTAACAATTCCCTGTGTCATGATGTGCATTGTCTCTCTAGCATGTGCTTCTTCTCTAGTGGGCGCTGGTTTCTCCTTCTGTTTCTACTCCTCCCTGATCCTCAACTACTCCAGCACAGGTTTTACCTCATGTACTTGCTCCAGAATTGAATCTCGATGATTCTCTACATTTTCCCATACCTCAGACAATCTATCTTCCACTGTCATTGCTATCAGCTCCACATCATCTGATGTCAATGATGTTTCCATTGGTTTTCTGTGGGCCTTTTCCTTCTTCTCGGCGCCACTTGCTTGCTCCCCTGACATTTTTTTTTGGGCATCTGATGGCTCAGATATCTCTGGTATCTGTGTATCCATGCCTATATTATGCCCAACTTCTTCTTCCATGTCTACCTCTTGTGCCTCCGTCTGCACTTCTTCTGCGCTCACCTATCATGTCAGTCCTCTTGGTGTCTGCTCTGTGCCCGGTGGACCCTGTGTAGGACCACATTGTGACTTTTTTTGTGTGTTGTTTTTCTTTTGAATTGGGTTTCTTTCCCCCACTATACCTATTATTGTCTTATTTTTCTATCTAGTGTCATTCCTTCCTATCTGATGCACGGAGACTGTGCTACCCTAAATTTGGATTTGTATTGTTGGCATTGCTCTTGGAATCTCTGGCACTTTCCACTCCTCAGGTCACTCTCGAACCTCCATGTGGATGTCCTGCATCATCACACGGTACTTCAGCTGCAACCACTTCTTGGCTAGATCCTTCTTTGCTTGTAGCCACATGTTCTGGCGTGATGCTTGTAAATTCACTATCTGTCCAAACTCCTTAACAATTTCTGGGGAGATCCTCCATGTATCCGCCAAGCTATTATGGATCTTTGTTAAGCACTGAGCAAACATGTCATTGTTGAATTTCTTTTCCTTGGGATCTTTTGTGCTTCCCAGCGACGTGTATCGCACTGCGCCACATTTTCCTATCCTTGGAAGGAACATAGTGTATGCGGGTTCCTGCCACCCCATAAGTGCAATGAGGATGAGTAACCATGAGTAGTGGAACTCAGAGCCCCAGTCTTGTGCATCCTTGCAGCCTTCAAGGAACAAGTTCAATAGATAAGGGCCCCAACTCATCAATCTCCAATCTGCGCACTACGTCATGGCTGCTATTACTCCTGCGGGCACTTCTTCTTCTTGACACTTGTGCATTAATTTGCAACCGAGCAATCTTGTTGCAAATCGTTTCACAGGATCATTGATGTCATTGATCCTAATACCTCTGTTACCCCTCTTTGTGACATACTTTGCTTTGATCTCATCTGATATGGATTTCTGCTTACTTTTGTCTTCTAGGTATTGTTTCGACTTCTCCCCATTTGTGGGTATCCCTGTAATTTCCATGATGAGGTCGATGTTGATAGTCGCTGGCATATCCATCCACAATATGCCTCCGTGCACCCTCACTAAAAGTTGTTTGACACATCCGTCTATGTGTTTCCCGCACCCGAAGTGCAGTATGTCTAATAATTTCATGATGTCGGTATTGTACAGTCCCAAGATCCATTGTGCATGCTCCAACAGTGGTGCGCCTGATGGTCCTTCTCCTCTGCTCTCTAGGTAGCTCTATGGTGCCAAATATGGGAACTTTATGGTTCCAGAGACATCATGGTCGAAGTATTTAAGGCTATTGAATCCTCCTACTATGTTATCTTTGGTCTTCACTCCCTTAGGAATTTTTGGCATCACTATGGCCAATTCCGCCTCTACATGTTGTCTGCCCTGCGCACTACTCTCTGCTCGTGCCTTCTTCTTCCCTTGTGGGGAGGATACCCCACCTTCTGGTATGGCCTCTTGCTCCGTTTCATGCTCTGGTTCTGGCTCTAGGCCCTGCTACATGGAACCCGTGGTCGATTCTTCTTGTTGCAACCCTTTTCCCCTGGACGCATCGGATTTTGTCCGTTTGAGTTCCTCTTTCGGTTGCTCGGGTTCCTGTGTGAGTTCCTTCTCCTCTTCCATATGAAATGTAGTCTTCTCATACTCTGGTGCATGGATTTCATCCACATACACCACTGTAAGCATAACATTTTTTCTGGTTTGTGTCACCCAAGTGCTACTCTGTGTGTTTCTTCCATTTTTACTCGACGCTCCAACACTCGGTGGTGACATGGAAAGAAAATATGAACTGTAGAATTTCAAATCGACATATGGTAGTACAAATTCACACTCTATCACTCTTCCACTTGGCTTTGCGTTCTTCTCCTTATCAAATAATACAATGGGTTGCTTTCCTCCCTTTTTCCAAATTTATAGTGGGAAGGAGAAGTGACAGTCGTGTCGCACTGACAGTTGTCACTTTTTCACTTTTTGTTGTGTTTCCTGTGCATTGTACCTTTCTACCCGTTAACTGCTCTTTTGCACGCAGTGTTTTCGAACCATGGTTTTCTTGCAGTGCACTATTTTGTTCTACCAGTTCTATTCTGTCAAGACCCTCCATGTGCACCGATTTGTTTTTATTTTTATCCCCTTTATACTTTTGATTGCTTTCCTTATTTTTCTTCTTTTTATTTGTTTTTCTCATTTTCCCTCCCTTACTTCTACTATAATACACTATATACATATCTTCTTACTGGGTGGTAACTTTCTAGTTACTAGGAGGTCGACTGTCCCTATACAGTTTCAGTCGACTCCCATTGATAATTCCTCTTAGTTTTGTACCTCCTAAATATTGCAATCGTACAAATCCCCCTTCTATGATAATCTTCACTTCATATGGTCCCAACCAATGCATTCTGAATTTTCCTGGATGCTGAAAAAATTTACTGTCATACACCAAGACTAGGTCTCCCTCCTTGAAAATCTTCCTTTAAATATGTTTGTCATGCCAAGCTTTGTCCCTTGATTTCTGTACTTCTTTGTGAAATCCTACTAGAATCCTATCTTCTTCCATCTCCATCAACTGACTTAGCATTTCTTGTACTATGCCTCGTTCTGTCATTTTGGTGATTGTTGCTACTTGCAGACTAGGTACCAAAAATTCTAATGACACCATTGCTTCTTGTCCATACACCAGCCTGAATGGTGTCTTTCCTATCAAATTTTTGCATGTAGTTTTGTATGCCCATAATAGTGCTGGTATCTTCAAATCCCAATCATCCCTGTTGACATTGCAGATCTTTGTTAAAGCATTCTCTAGGATCTTATTAAAGGATTCCATTGTTCCATTTGCTTGAGGGTGATATGTACTCTTTTAATGATAGAATTCAAACTCCTCAGTCATAGCCTTGATAGTAATATTGATGAAGTGAGTGCCTTGGTCACTCGTCAAAATCCTTGGGCATCCAAATCTAGTGATCACTTTCTCAAACAGGAAGTGTGCTACTATCTCTGTGCTACAATATTTTACTAGTGTTTCTTCTACCCATATCGTTAAGTACTATGTCGCAGTAATGATATAGCTTGCTCCTGACCTCTTTTTTGGTGGGTTAATTGGTCCCACAAAGTATATTGCCCATTTTTCGAATACTTGCAAGGTTACTTGTGGTCTTAGGGGCATCTCATCATGTCTATTAGGTTTTCAAACCCTCTAACATACATCACATCTCTGGCAGTAGTCCTTTGCATCTATGTGAATGGTTGACCACCATAGTCTTGCACGCAATACCTTCTCCATGGTAGATTTTCCTGCATAATTTCCTCCAACTATTCCTTCGTGAGCCTTTGCTAAAATCCTAGGCCTTTCATGTTCTAGTACACATCTTCTCAAGATGATGTTTGCACCCATCTTATATAAGTGTCCTGAAATAAATTGATAGTCTGCGGCTTTGACTAATAGATTTTTTTTCTGCCCAGTGTTGAATTCTTGTGGCGCAGTCCCTGTACTCAAGTATTCCATGATGTCAACAAAATATTCATCATCTACTTGGACTGAAAATAATTTTGCATCAGGGAATTTGTCCTCTAAATTTGTAGGTTCCTCTCCATTGGTGATTATTGACAGGTGATTGGGTCTTGCATTCAACTTCCCTGGTTTGAATATCACTTCAAAGTCAAATTCCTGAAACAACACTAACCATCTACAGATTCTCCCCCCCAACACTGGCTTATTGACTAGGTACTTGAGGGTAGAATGATCTGTGAACATTTTAAAGTGTTTCCCAAGTAGGTAGTGTCTGAATTTTTGTAGTGCATATACCATTGCTAAGCCTTCTCTCTCTGTAGTATTGTAGTTCTTCTCTGACTCTGATATTTTTCTACTTTCAAATGCTATAGGATGGTCTAGCTCTCCTATTTTTGGTTGTGCTAGAACAGCTCCAAGTGCTATGGATGATGCATCTACATGCACATGAAATGTCTTTTCCCTGTCTGGGAAGACTAGTATAGGTGTTGTGACCATTTTTTTCTTTTAGAGTGTCCAAACCTCACTGACAGTTGTCATTCCATTGGAATTTACTATCCTTCTTCAACAGTTTCTCCATCGACACAGTGATCTATGCATACCCTTTTATTAATTTATTGTAGTAGTCTGTGTGTCCCAGTGTTGCTCTCAACTGGCGTACTGATTTGGGTGGTGGTAAGTTAACAATGATTGCAACCTTTGCAGGATCCACCAACAACCCTTGTTTATAGACTATATGTCCCAATAGTATTCCAAAAGGTGTCCCAAAGATGCAATTATTGATATTTAATGATATCTGACATTGCCTGAATCTTTCCAACATCATCCTTAACACCTCTACATGATCTTTTAACAGACTATATAAGGTCCAATCATCCAGATACACTTCTAAAAACTAATGGATGAATTCTTTGAATGCATCTATGACTACTCTTGAGAATATTGATGGTACGTTTTTCAACCCAAAAGGCATGACTATGTACTAGTAGGATCCCCATTCTGTGGAAAAAGTGGTCTTGTACCTGTATTTTGGATCTATCTTGATCAGATGGTAGCCTGAGAATCCATTTGTGAATGAGTATGCTTCCTAGCCTCCCACATTCTCTAATACCTCATCTGTGAAAGGGGTGGGAAAAGGGTCATGTAGGAAAGCATCATTCAACTTTATCATATCGACACATATCCTTATGCCTCCTTGCTTCTTCTCCTGGACTACCATAGGGCTTATCCATTCTGATTCTTCTACTTGTTATATGATTCCAACTTCCAACATTCTGTCAATTTCTGCTTTTACTTTCTTCTTATATATTGGGTTCAGTCTATAAGGTCTTTGTCTGACGGATCTAGCCTCAGGTTTGAGATGTATCTCCATCTCTCCTAGATCTCCTGCTATTCATTTCATCTCTGTAAAGGTTGTTGGGAACATGTCACTGTACTCACACAACAACTATGTTATTCTTTCTACTGTTTGTTCATCCAAGTAATCTCTAATACTGGCCATTTTTGGATTATCATTTGTCCCAATATTTACTTTATTCACCTTGATTGGCACAACAAATACTTCTGATGCCAGATATGGACCTTCCACCTCTCTTTCTCCTTCAATTTCTTTAATTTCAATGTTGCATGGGTTATCTTCATCTGGTGCTTCTTCCTGCACATGATAGCATGACAATAGTTCTTTCACTGTCTGTCTATTATGCTTTTGATACTCTTTTATAAGTTGAACCTCTGGTTCCTTAATAAATATCACCCCTCTGATTTGTTTGAATGTTGAATCAATGTTGGGGTTCTCATGTTCAAATGAGAAAGTGACTATAAAATTTTGTTGTAATGTTGTACATTATGTAGTGCCTTTGCGCAGTTCCTGGTCTACATACCAGTTTGTTGGAATTCCTTCCAATGTGAGAATAAAGTGATGAGGCCATTGTTCCGGTGGTGTCATTCTCCATAGTCTTCTGCACTTCTCCAAGTGTTCGGTTGGTGTCCCATATCCTTCATATCTCTGCATTTCATTTCTTCCCTGTTCTGCACCGAATCTAATGCATAGTGATCACTTACATTGGTACCAGTCCTTGACTATGTATTTGTGTGCACCCCACCATCTTGCATGTGGTTCCTTGAGTGTTATGTCCAAAGCTAAGAACCTCTTATTTTCTAACACTTCATCTTCATATCTTGTTAGGAATTATTCTAAGTCATTCACCCCATGAAAAATGGGAGGTTCTGTTATCTCTGTACCTACCCATCTTACTGCACGGTCTATTCTTGCACACCTTATTGTGGATACTTCATGTAATATTTGCTGCCAATTCTCCAACCCTATATTTGAGTCTTAAGAGCATGATGTGATGCTTCTCGAGATGAGTACTCCATCTGCAGTTGGGTTTACATAATCTCCTTCTCGCACGGTGGTTTTGTATAACTGGTTGTTTTCCTCTAGGTCTAAGCAAGTGAGTTCTACAAACCTTTCTCCTTCTGATGGGTCTAGTGGCGCAATGAATCTGTATTCTCTTGACTCGAATGTCATCTTCATTGTCTTCAAGTTTATTGTGGCCTGGTTGTCAAATGCCCAATCCAAGCAGAGCAATGATGGATAAGGTGTTGTGCCATCCACTATTTATATCACTTCAAAATCGTCTTTAGTGCGCACTCCATCCAGATCTATTGTCACACCCTTTAACCTTCCAATTGGAAAAACCCTATGTTGATTTGCTAGTTTCAAATGAACAGGTGAATATCCTAAAGTGGGCTCTCCCATACATTGCCATGTCTTCTTGGGTAACACATTTACTTCGGAGCCTAAATCCAGTATTGTATCCCCCATGTTGAAATTTCTAATGTTGGCATTTAGTCTGGACTCTCTACTTGTCCTCCTCCTTGTATGCAAGTGATTAACTATTTTCTGCTCTATCTTTCCCTCTACGTATGTGTTACATATTTTTTAATACTTTAACAGATGATGGATCATTTAGTAGTTTAACAAAAGATTTCAAGAAAGCCTTTATGGTACTTAATTGTTATAAGGGTTGTGCTTCATTAGTGTGATCCAGCGATGAAGACATCTCGTACGTTGGTACGTCCTGAGTATGTTGTGCATTTGATGTAGATGCGATGTCTGGCTTCAAGAATTCTTGTCTGGCTTGCTTGAATAGCCCTTTTCCATTCTGCGCATCAAACTGCTTATGTGGTTCGGCATTCTTCTTCACCCATTGGTGTTGTGTTGGATCTTGTCTTACTGCATCATCTCCTATTTTAGCTCCTCTACACGTAACTATGTTGATATTTCTTTCATCATCCCTTGCTTCTGTAGAAATCCCTTGAACGTTCTGATTGTTCCGATTCCTCTTTTCATGGATCTTCCCCAATAGTGTCGAACAGTCTTCTATGTCATGATCTAATGCGCGATAATACATACATGTCATAGGTGGAACTGGACATTCTCTTGCATAGTGCCCTGGTTGTTGACAATTATGGCATATCATCGGTCCTCTGCCTCTTCCAAAGCATCTTCTACCTTGTCCTCCACCTCTGTAGCTAGCTCGATCTCCTTGAGGGGCGTTGTACTGATGCACCTGATTATATTGTGCGAGATTATACTGTGGTTGCACGGTATTGTACTATGGTTGCACAGTGTTATATTGTTGTGGCAAAATGTTATATGGGGCTAGTACTTGGTTAAAATGTGGTGCAGATTTCCCTATCATCATTTCTACCTGCACCCTATAGGTGTCTGATGTTCTTTCCCTCATCAACTCCATTGTCCTACAATCTTTTTCATCATGGATTACTAACTTGCAAAAGTTGCAATATGAACTCTTAGGCATTGTATTGTATTTTTGCATCATTCGACAATGATATGGATCATTCCCTTCTGTCTTACAAATATCACACCATAGTCCTCCTGTCGACAAAGGGTTTGGAAGTCTTATTTCCATATACTGCGTGAATGTTGGACACTCATTCTTTTGATGTCCTTCTGTCCTACATGTGGTACACCAAACAAATTCTCTTTTGTCCTTACTCCTATTCTGGTTCAGTTGAAATGTTAAATTATTTAGATCCTCCTTCAGCTCCTCTATTGTTGAATATGTCTTCTGATATTGGTTCTATTCTAGTTGTAAGGTGGCTTGCAAAGCCTCTGCCTGAGTTTGAAACATCTATTGTCTCAAAGGGTATTTCAAGTGTGGTAGTAGGGAATTCACAAATAGATGTCTATGATGCATATCTGTCATGACATACTTCAACTTTCCCTTCAATCGTTTGAATCTCTCGTCAAACTCCCATACAAATTATCCTGGTTTCTATCTGATCTCTGTCATCTCATTCATGTATTGATCCTCTGAGCTAGGCTTTTGGAATTCATTTATCAACAACTTCTTGATATCCACAATTGTTCTGGTTGTTCCTAGTGGATAGTTTGTAGCTAAGCTCATGTACCACTCCAGTGCACAGTCTCTTAGTGTGATAGCTAACTGCACAAGTTTTGTATCCTCATATGTGATCTTCTTTTATTCCTAGATATTTTCACAGATGAACAAGTGCTTCTCAGGGTCCTCCGATGGCTCTCCCTTAAATTTTGGTAACCTAATGGTGGAATAATGTCCTACCATTGCAAACTGTATTGGACTACTACATCCGCGCAGTGTAGATCCTTGACTAATTCTTCCTGAAATGGATCCCCCGGTTATTTCTCCTTGTGTAGATGTACTTCCTGGTGTGTTTATTCCACTGAAATTCATTTGTCTAAACAATGGTGTTCTTTCTGGTGTATTGGTCGCACATGGGTTTATGGGTTCCACACTGAAACTGATATGGATAGGAGTTATTCCTTTGGTTCCTACCCTTGGACCTCTTGTATTCCTTTCATATGTCATGCGGATGATTTCCTCAATCTGCTCCACAGCCCGAAGATCATCTACCTCTTCTTCATCACTTTCCAAGCCTTCCCTCGCATCTATGGCTCTCTTCTTATTGTTCATCTTGTATTGGTAGGGTGCTCCACTGTGCATTCTTCCAGTTGTTTCCATTATCTACTTGATCTAGTCTTCCTCCATCATGATTGGATCCAAGGCCTCCTCCTTCTTTCCTTTATCCATCTCTTCCTCCATTTCTCTGTCTCTTTTCAGTGCTTCCCGCCTTCCCCCATGCACACAGGGAAGTTTAGTTGTCTGATGCCATTGTCATTACACTTTTGTTATACAGTAAAATCTTGATGGAAATATAAATTGATCTGATATACCTACCTCTAGGTCCCTTCAGGAACTCTTGCTCTGTTGTGTTGTACAACTTCGCAGTATCTACTATAAATTCTGTGATAAATTCTGCAACAATGTTGTCTAACCAGAAATCTACTGCGCGTGTAAATTTATTGTCAACTTGTTGTAACTGCATGATCTCCACAGAATTCCACTCTAGTTGTCTGATCTAATTTGTAGGGTTCTTGTATTTCAACCTCAATATCCACTCCTGCAACACATGCGGGAAATCACAGAAAAATACTTCATGCAAGTCATTGAATACGTACTTGTCCAAATATTTGCGTGGTGTTAACTTCGGGTTTCTATTATCTTTCTATCCAAATTCTAACTCCTTTGTTTTCAACCATCTCTCACTCTCCGCCTTCATTGGGTTCCATGGTCTAAGCATCCCCTTTTATAATCTCAATCTTTTTGACGTTTCCTCACCATATATGACATTCTTTTCCCGATTCTTCAACAGATATCATTCATTCAATCCCATTCTGTTCCAGCTGGCAGCATAACCATTTGTTGGTTGCTTCTCTCTTGCTAACTTTCTTGGGCTAACCTAGGTTCAAGTCTACTATGGTTTCCAACAAAACCCCTTTAAAACTATCGGCCCCTTTGGTAAATCAGAAGGCAATGCAATACACAAAGTGCCCTACACAGTCTCACTCGAGATAGTTCTATTGTTGGTTGCAATGCTTAAGTGCTTGCAGCTTGGGAATGAGTGGGGATCTGGGATTAAACTCTATGATCTTCATTTTTTATTTTAACATTCAAATTATATTTAATACCCCATCATTCTTATTCATGCACGTAAAATGGTAGATCTAACTAGTCATTCACACATTTGTCTAACATCTAATCCTTGATAGTAAAGCAAACACACAATATTCAATCAAATAACACATGGTCTACCTTGGTTCACCTCTCATGGGATACATCCACAAATATTCGGTTGCTCTTCTCTTTTATTATGGTGTTGCCAACACTACAATGTCATGTGCATTACAATTCTCCTCAGACATGTCTGTTGAGGAAAATATATGAAATGATCTTACTCAAGCATTTTCAGATTATGCTTGGCTAAAGAAAAATAGATGGGAATATCACCCTACGTTTATAGCCAACAAAAATAACATCCTAACTCACAAGTATTAATTACTAGTGCTTAGGCTAGTCTTTTATAAGTAAGAAAGCTTGTTGGAAAATCACTTTTTATATGATTTTCTGAACATAACAGTTGTTGAAATAAATGTAGAGACATAAGTAAATACACCAAGATGATAATCAAGACAGATGAGACATAAAGCAATCCTTTATTTCATTCCAATTCACCAAAGAGTCATTTTCCTTACAAAATTTCGTACAAAAATTTCAGACCAAAGTCAAACTTGGACATCCCCGATGGAACATACAAAAGGTACTCTGACAGAAAATCAAAACTGAACTCTAAAAGCTGGATCAACTTGCCACAAATTTTTGCCCAGTTGACTCTACACAATAGCCTTTGTTAGTCATGAAAACTAATTCACAAACACACAAGTCTACTCAAACTACCAAAGATAGATCAACACCTCTGAAAAACAAGTGTCTGAATGATGTAATTCAGCCCTGAATGTTGTTGTCTACAATAAGACCTTGCTATCATAAAACAGAATTAGGGTTGTGATAAGTTAAGGAATGAATGAAAACTGAACTATATCAACATAATCTCAAAGAGAAAACCTTAGTATGCTTCTCCTTCTATCCTCCTCTTGTTCCTCCCTTTCCTTTTTCATTTAAACAAATTAGAATTGGTTGAAGTAGTTGAACCAACTCATTAGTTAAGTTAATTAAAAGACTCAACCAACTTTTAGTTAGGGGGAAAAGTAATAATCATAATAAGGTTTATACGTAAATAATAACTAGTAGGTGGGACCCCTTGTGACTCCCTTTAGCTCTTAACAATCATAACATACTAGTTAATTAAGAAAAACACACCTCCTTGTGATTCCCATCATCACATGCACATTTTGACAATTTATTTCATTTATATTTGACATTGTTTTCAAAAATGCATCACTCATATATCCAAAGAAAACTTGTCCAAAAATACTGAAGTCAACTGTTATCAACAATAAATAACATAAAACTCAAAAACCATATTTCCCACTCTGAGATGGAATATTTCTTTGATTGTTGCTATCACCCTTAGATTTTTCTGAATTTTCCTTTGGCTGTGCTGAGCCTTTAGGCCTAATCTTGTTGATCATGTGAGAACAATCATCCCTCAAATGCATCCGGGAAGACACAGATTTATCAGAGCCATTGGAGGGTGAGGAAGGGGCAACAGTGGTTTTTCCTTTGTCAAGGGCATGGTGGGCCTCAGTTTTCAATCTTTTGCTAGCACGGGAGGACTGCACCAGCGAGTGGTCAGGGGCATCTTGGACAATCTGATTTTTAGGCAGAGGAGCAAGCAAAGACAAATTGGGCTAGCCACGATGTTGGGAGACTGTCGAGTGGACAATCTCTTTCCATCCATCATTTTCAAGAACCTCGGGTTGAAATGAGACATGAGGGGGCACATGAATACTGAGGATTTGTGGAACTTGGAAGGGAGGCATTTTAGGCCTAGGTTGGACCACTCCTTTCCCAATCCAATTCAAAAATCTGGCCTGAAACAACTGGCCTAACTCTTGTGAGTCAATGTCAAAATGTATGGAGAACCTCTCCCTCTGTTGCCTCTACCATGGCTACCTCAACTGAAAAAACTAATTCCTACATGCATGATTGATTATCAAATAGTCTTTTAAATAACCATACATGACAACTCTTTAAAAATATGAAATAGATTTTGTCTCAACAACATATCAGACTCATGCAATCCAATCCATACAAATTGTTAAATTGTTTGTCAATGAGTAGGGGGTGAACAAGGGTTCTGGGATATGCGAGGGGATTGTATTAAGTGAAACATGATATAATGAGGGGGGGAAAGAACATGGTTACTTCTCAAAGACAAAAAACAATCAAATGTAATGCAACCAAAGAAAACATCACTGTAATCGAACCAAGACACTGCTACTTCCAATTGCTTCAATACAAAATTCTTCTTGACTGTAATCATTTTTAGAACAGGGAGTGAAAAATGAATGTGGGAAGGCGATGGGGTTGTAATTAGCGAAAAGAGAAATAATGGTGGGAAAAGAGAGTGGGTATTGTTCATTAAATTAATTAAGTAATGCATATAACCATTCTGTATAAGGAAATACACCAACCAAATGACCATTGTGACCCAATTAAAAACTATTGTGCATAGTCAAACAACTATGTTCATAACTAGTTCACTGTGCATAATCAAATATTTAACACAGTGTCATAAAACATGACAATATGCATTCTACGACAATCTGTAAGGGAACTATGTTTTTATTCATTTAACATGTGAGCAATTTCCAAATGAATACACAGTCAATTACTTCCACCCTGCTCATCAACCACTACCAACCATTTCAATCATCAAATGCAGAAAAAATCATGCTTGATTCTGTCTCTTAATTTATTTAATATTTAAATTGCATACATAGTGGACAGTCAACACAATGATCCATATTTATCTCGCAGAGATCCTAGCTTGCCAATTAAACACGCTAATAACAATCACCACTTGAACTCATACTCTATTGTGAAATAAACAACCATTCGACAAAACACAATTTCATTTCTGTGATTGTACATGTCCAATTTTTCTTTGACTCTAAACATTCAAAATGTTGGGCTATCCAACTGACACAACGAGGAAACAACAACATACCCGACCTCATAATACAAATAATCGAATTGCAACAAAGCCATATTTAAAACTCTATGACTATATCTGAGTGCGCAACCCAAAAAATATCCATAGCATACATAGTGGGCAGCCATACCATAAACACCATGATGAAATATTCTCATTTGACAATTTTAAACACACCATCACAGTATCATTAACTCAACCTATCGTGTCGAGTTATCAATCCACTACAAAGAGGCAACAACAATATTGATCAAATTAATCAAACTGCAACCAAACCATACTGTGTAAAAACTTGTGTCTATTCTTGATGATGCAATCAAATAACCGTACATACGCAGTGGATGGAAATGCCATAAGCACCCCGATTTCAATAATCATTTGGCCATTAAAAACACACAGTGATAGTAATCATTGATTCATGCTTATAGGAATGCCACTCATACCAATGCATCAAGCGTGAAGCATCATTGTGCATTGATCAACTAAGAACAGTGTTGGGTTATCAATTTAATAAACACAAGGACAATGACTATGTATTTGATTTAACAACTCATTCCAATTAACCATGCTGAGCTTATCCACCCAATAATAACAATTGTAGTGACTAGATGCCAAAACCAACACCATTGTCATATAATCAACTTTGGTCGAGCCGGTAATCAACTATGTCGACAGTACATACCAATCTATAACAACCAATAGTAAACCCGACAGACCACAACGGTATTTTCTATCAACCCTCAAACTTGAGGAGTTAAGGGTTTGCCCTGTGGCCAACACAGGGAGACTAAAGTTGACTCTTCTCAATGGTGAAAACCTCTGACACCAATGGTGCATACATAGAGAAAACCACAATTTATCTCGTGGACAGGGTGATAAATCCCGCAATAGGAGAGGCTATGAATAGAGGAGCAAAGATCTAATTCGGCCTGGTAATGATATTTAACACACGCAGGGTATAACCCTTGTGGCTCTCCAATCAACCAAATACAATGTTGAGGTGAAAACAGGGTCGAGAAGAAGCAATATAACCCACTGTGTGACCATTAATAGTGACAACAACCCAATGTCGAGTGAACAAAATGCAGTGACACAAGCACTTCCAACCATTAAACCCCATAAAAGCCAAAGACAGGGTATGGTAATACGAATGCGTGAAGACAACGAGCCACTAAAGACCAAACAAAACCCTCCAACTAAACCAACAAGGACGACATAGGGCCTTTATGGCTGCTAACACCCAAGATGACCAATAACACTGTGAGTTCAAAATTATTGAAGAGAAAACCATCAATTCTTCATTCTAAAAATCACAATTTTACACAGTTGCAATACTTAAGGAAAGAACAACCCATACATTTGATCCAATATCCATTTCATAAACAGAGCAGATTCATGGATGACCAAAAAAAACATACCTGTAATCCAAGCACCTTAAACGCGAGCTGGCTGAGCGGTTCCTCCCTTCTTGAAAATTGGAGCATAACCACAACAACAAGGTTAAAAAATAATCCAACTAGGGTGGCGACCAGTGGAAGGAGTAAGGGTGGCATGCAGTAAATGCACATCGCCTCCACCCCCAGTCAATTAATTCATTAGTACATGCCAGCAAGCTTCCATTAACCCAATTAATTAAATCATGTATCGAAACCATCAACCATTAAAACCAATAGAGTGACCCATATCAACTTATGCCATAACATAATCCCAATGCATATCGACTATATAACTCAATAAATCACATAGCTATTAACTTAGTAGCTAGGATAACAACAATCCATTAAAATCGATGCATGTAGTTTAGTGTATAGCATGGTTTAGTTCCTTCCCTTTTGATTGTATATTGCTTTTGCCTTTTTCCAATTGCTTGTATATGTTATTTGCAAGATACCAGATATATAAAATATGCAGAACATAAACGAAATGCTAGAAATGACAGAATAACAGTAAAATATCCAGC
>ML786372.1:99275-151767 GCA_009831015.1 Picea engelmannii | reverse complement strand
AGATCCTTCTAGAAGCGGAAGCTTCTATTAGGTCTTCTTACATCCGCCTTATTCTATTTTATTGAAAGGTCTTATTAATATTGACCTTTATTACATCCGAATACATTGATCTACCTATGTGCAGGTTAGGACCTTAACATTATTACTAACATGTTTATTGTGTAGGTCTCCTAGTAATAGATCCCAATAACAGATGGCAGTGATAACAAGGATAACATAGGCCATTGTAAAATAAAACTTGGTCCTAGAGCAGCAGAAAAATACAGAACATGCCTTCTCCATCGCCAATAAACCAAGATTATATCACCATGCAAGCAGTGTCAAATAGTAGCACAACATCAAATAAGAACCAGGCCTGATCTCCAATCTACAAGGGGGTCCCACCTACTAGTACTATTTAGATTTTATAATAATAGGCTTTAGCAACACTTTGCGGGCAAAACTTCGTTGCACTTTTAATCGTCAACAAGGTCGAGATCTACAATGAGGCGGACTAGATCACACCAGGCTCCTTAGTTTGTGATCTAACCCTCAAGATCTACCTTATTTTCTCTCCTCAACTCAACAACTTACAACACAGATCAGATTTACAATCATTATGATCCATAACCAAAACTCTGAACTAGAACTAATAACAGACTTCGAACAACAACCATAACAACCCCCGGCCTAGACCTCCTAGGTACCTACTTATACATGTTTTTGGCTTACTAACCATTACATTCTATTACCAAAACACTAACCATAACATGTTTAGGTCTTCTTGCATGCATGCCTCACATGCTTTCCTCTTTCTGTCTTGCACGTGCTACTTTTCCTGCATGTGTGTTTGCCTTACACGTGCTACTTTTCCTCCATGTGTTTCTACCTTACACTGATTCTTTTCCTCCATGCCCATCTGCCTTACACATGCTTCTTTTCCTCAAAACTGGGCCTGCGCCCTACAGTAACCAACGGTCAGTCAGATGGGTTCATATTTTAGGGTCAGCGCTCGACCACATGGGGGGGGACACAACCACAACCTCTGCCGAGAAAGGTGATAACGCACTAACGACGTGACTATTACGCCCACGATCTGGAAACGCACGTAGTGCTGGGTTTTGGCATGGAAAGCACACAGAGCTAGGTTCATTCACACAGAGGTGCATTTTTGTGAGTAGGTACAACAAACTATTGGGGAAAAACTTTCAGGGAGTGTATTTTTCTCAATTTTTGGCCAAACCATGTGCAAGAAGAGCCCAACTAGGGGTTTTTGGACATTCTGGAGCCATTGGAGCCATCTATTTTTCATTTTGATCATTGTAAAGCACTAATTTTAACACTTTGAGCATATAATGAAAATGATCCATGGGAAGCTGGGCCTGGAGATGTAGCCCAAGAGAGGGGTGAACTCCTTTATCATTTTTTTGTGTTATGTGCTTTTTTTTATGGATGTTTATGTATGTTTATGTTGTTTGTTTTAAGTAAAAACTCTTTAAGTTTATGTTCTTGCAAATTGATCCATTGCCCAAGACACATACATATTTCACTTGCAAAATTCGTATACACAAACCTTATCATTTTCAAATCAAGTTGGTATCAAAGAAAAGGTTTTTTTTTAAGGTTTGACTATTTACAAGTGTTTTGTTTTCTGATGCTTACAAGGTTGAAGCTCACAAGAGGAGAAGGGAAACTTGTAGAGTCATGTTCTCAGCTTTCAAGAAGGAGAACAACATATTCACCTCAAGCTCCAAGGAGGCATTCACCAAGTATGGCTCATGAGGAGAGTCATGAAATTCCTACTTTAGAAGAGGAAACTTTTAGAAAATATTTTTATGATATGATTGAAATGGTGAAAGTTTTATTTGAAGAAAGGAATGCAAGGTTGCAAGGAGAAAGATCCAATCCTCCAAGAGATAATGAGGATAATGGTGATAAAACTCCAAAAGGGAATGGAGGGAATGGTGATACTCCACCTCCTTCACCTCCATCTTTCACTTCTTCTACCATTTCACATCCACCTCCAAATTCTCCAAAAGGACACGGTAAAATTCCTCCACAAACTCCTTTTCTTAAGCTTGATATTAAGTTTGAATTGCCTATGTACAATGTAGAGGTAAATGTTAAGAAATTGGATAATTGGATTCGTCAAATTGAAGTGTATTGTAGGATACAAAGAATCCAAGATGATGAAACTAAGATTCAACTTTCTTCTCTTATATTGGAAAGTGCAACACTCATTTGGTGGGAAGCCAAAACTCAAGAGGACATGAAAAAGCATGGTAAAGTTTTATCCTCTTGGAATGATTTTATTGTTGCAATTAAAAGGAAATTTTATCCATTATCATACATGCAGAAAGCTATTATGGACTGGTAAAACTTTAGACAAACTAAAGGGAAAAATGTGCAAAGCTACATTCAAGAGTTTAGAAAAAGAGATTTGGTTTTGGGTATAGATTTATCTTCTCAAGAAACTCTACTCAAATACATTGGAGGATTGCATAGCTACTTGAGACACACAATTCTTATGTTTAACCATTCAAATCTAGATAAGTTTGTATACAAGTAACTCATTTGGAAGCAAGAGGGAGGAATGATCCTCAAGAGGGAAACAGGAAGCCATTTAATAATGGAGACAAGGGAAAGAGGAAATTCAAAGGAAATGGGAAAATTAATGCTACAGTCAAGAAAGAGGGAGAAAAACTCACATGTAAACACTGTTCAAAAGATGGCCATGATGAAGACCATTGTTGGAAACTTCATCCTGAAAAGAGACCCAAAAAGTTCAACAACAAAGGGAAACCAAAGAATATCGCAATTACACAACATGATTTAGGATCTTATTCGAGAGATGAAACAAAAATAATAGCCATGGGTTTTCAAGGTAAGGACTCTATTGCAAGTACTAGTTCTTCAAGTAGTAGCCTCAATGAAACTCAACAAGAAAAAAAAAAGAATAGAACTTTTCCACATAAGGGTTATTTCAAAGCATACCAAGATAGATACTCTATTTGATATTGTTTCTCAAGCAAACCTCATTTCTGAAGACATAGTTAAGAAATTGCATTTGGAAACTACTCCTCATCCTAAACCATATCTTCTAGGTTGGATATGTGATAATGTTAAATTTCATGTGACAAGAAGATGTAAACTTAGATTTTCCATCACTGCAAACTTTATAGATGAGGTAGAGCTTGATGTTATTCCATTGGATATTTGTGGTATTGTGTTGGGAAGCCCATATTGATATGATAGGAGAGCCACCTTTCATCATCATGAGAAAAAATATCATCTATTTAAAAATGGAGTTGAGTACATTGTTAGAGAGCATATAAAGAAGTTGAATTTGTCACTTGTAAATGCTGGCCAAATGAAGAGATTAGTCAATGTTAATAAGAACTTTGTACTCTTGATTATCAAACCCAAAGACAATGTTTAAAAAGAAGCTTTCCAAGGTTGTGATGCAAAGTTAAAATCTGATCTATATGAGGTTGTTAATGAATATGGTGAGATGTTTCAGGAACCAAAAGGAATTTCTCCTAAAAGAGGTATCCAACATGAGATTCAATTGCAACAAGATTGTCGTCTTCCAAACAATGGTATGCACAGGATGTCAGTCATGGAGAATTCTGAAATTAAAAAAAACAAATCCAAGAGTTGCTTGACAAAGGGGTTATCATGCCAAGCACATCACCATGCGGGTCACCAATTGTTTTAGTACCAAATAAATATGGTACATGGAGCATGTGTGTAGATTTCAGAGCCTTGAACAAGATTACGGTAAAGAATCATTACCCTCTTCCTAGAATTGATGATTTTCTTGATCAATTGAAAGATGCTAAGTATTTCACTAAGTTGGACTTGAGAAGTGGATATCATCAAGTTAGGATTGTTGAAGGAGACACATGGAAGACAACTTTCAAAACAAAGCAAGGTTTGTTTGAATGGATGGTTATGCCATTTGGGCTTTGTAATGCAGCTAATGCTCCTGCAACATTCAGGAGAGTTATGAATGATGTTTTAGATGTCTAAATGTGAGTTTGAAAAGACCTCACTTGTTTACTTGGGACTAATTGTCGGAGGAGGAGAACTGAAAATAGATCCTTCAAAGGTCAAAGTCATTTTGGATTGGCCCAAGCCCAATAATGTAACAGAGGTAGGAATCTTTTTGGGAGAAACCAAATATTGGAGAAATTTTATTGCTAACTTCTCTTCAATTGCAGCTCCATTACATGCAATGACAAGCATCAAGCAAGTTTTCCAATGGGGAGACAAGCAACAAAAAGATTTCAATGCATTGAAGGAGAAGATTAGTTCAGCTCCAGTTCTTGCACTTCCTGATTTGAGACAACCGTTTGAGATACAAACATATGCAAGTAACTATGCCATGGGAACAATCTTGTTGTAACATGGTAAGCCCATTTGTTTTCATTATGAAACTTTTAATGGTGTTGTGATTAGTTATCCTACATATGACAAGGATTTGTATGCATTGGTGCAAAGTGTGAAAAAATAGAAACATTATTTGTTGGGAAAAGAAACTATTACTCACACAGATCATCAACCATTGAAATACTTGCAATCACAAACAAAGCTACAACAAGCAAGGTACTTCAGATGGATGGGTTTCCTACAACAATTCCACTTGGTTATTAGGTATAAGAAAGGAATTTATAACAAAGTTGTTGATATTCTTTCTAGGCCTATTGTTAGTGCTTCAGTTATTCTTAAGCATAATTCTACCATGCATGAGAGCTATGTTGAACAATATGCTTTAGATGTTGATTTTAAAGAGGTTTATGCAACTTTGTGTCATTCTAACCAAGTTGAGGAATTGGATTACCATGTGCATGATAAGATTTTGTATCATCTTGGCAAGCTATGTATTCCACGGGGTGAAAGAGTCAACATCATAAGGGAAGCACATTCTTCTCTTATTGTTGACCACTTTGGTGTAGGCGAGACGGTGGCTAATTTGCAAAGGTATTGCTATTAGCCTAAAATGAATGAAATTGTTTCAAGATATGTAAGAGGATGTTCTTTATGTGATACAAGTAAGCTTAGCAATAGAAAGTTGGGATTGTATACTCCACTTCTAGTTCCTTCTCGTCCTTGGGAAAGCATTTCCATGGACTTTGTAGGAGGATTACCTATGTCTAAAAAGAATCATGATTATCTCTATGTTGTGGTTGACCATTTCAGCAAAATGTGTATTTTGATACCTTGTCGGAAGCATGTTACAGCTGAACAAACGGCACAAATGTTCTTTTAGCATGTATGGGTACATTTTGGGTTTCCGAAATCCATTATTTCTGATCGAGATTCTCGATTTATTGGGAACTTTTGGTCAAGCTTATGGGCACTCATGGACACCAAGTTGAAAAATAGCACAAATTTTCATCCACAAAATGATGGTCAAACATAAGTGGTGAATAGAACAGTAGTACATCTTCTTCATGGTTATTGCAACAAACATCCTAATCTTTGGGATGAGCACCTACACTACATTCAACATGCCTATAACCGGGCTAAGCATTCTTTGACTCAAACATCTCCATTTGAGGCATGTTTTGGTTATTTGCCAAAATATCCTCTAGATTTTATCTTTGGGAAGGATATTGCTATTGATGGTCAGTATGACATTGATAGAGAAAAGAAGTTCATTGAACAAATTCAGTTGGTGCATGAAATCGTACAAGAACAGTTGGAAAAGAGCCAAGCCAAGTACAAGACAAGACATGACAAGCATCATGTTGATCACAGTTTCCAAGTTGGAGATGAATTTTGGATTTACATTAGAAAAGGCAGGCTTAAAGGAGAAGGTAAAAAGATTAAAACAATTAGATATGGACCTTTCAAGATTCTTGAAAAGATTGGTAACAATGCCTTATGTTTGGATTTGCCTCCTTATATGCAAATGTATGCAGTTGTTAATGTTGAGAATTTGAGATTGTATGAGCCTCCTTTGATTGATGATCAAGTAGAGCATGTTCAGATTCCTTCCATAGATGACTTCTTGCCAGAATATCTTTCAGAATTGCATGAGGATATAATCCTTGACAGAAAGATAAGAACTTCAAAATGAGGGAATGTGGAGTACCTTCGTGTTGGTATTAAAGGAAAAAATCCAAGCAAAGCTAAATGGATTGAGGTTGGAAAGGTGAGGGAACTATAACCTCATCTTTAGATAGAATGAAAGTAGTCTTTTGGATGTCCAAAAGCTTCCTAATGGGGAGGAGTGATCTAGGGGATCCAAAAATGCTCAAAAATCAAAGTACTCAAAATTGCTCAAAAACATATTCATTGCATAGATCTCGTCCCCACGATCCAAACACAAATTGAATAGGCTCAAACAAATTCCATATGGATGAGAAATCACGTTCTATCCACTTTTCCAAATAGGCAAAAATGATGATTGTGTAGTATGTACAGGGCACGTGGCAGATGACCGTATGATCGTACATGTTGACTAGGAAGTTGACGTGGCAAGTGATTTGGCAGCTTAGTTGGCAGAGATGTGGACCAACCAGTGGTCGACACGTGTCCATTTGTTGGGAGAATAGAAGGGTGCCACATGACACCCCTTTGTTATCGGTTAAAATTTTGGGTTTGGACTCTGCAGGGGTCAAACCCCAGACCTCCTGGCAGACGAATGGACCGAGCATAGGTCAGACTACCAATCCGCCTACGGGTGGTACTTAACCCTATAGTGGTCGAGTTTATATTTAAATTTGCATATTGTTTCATTCGACGATAGAAAGGGTCAAGGTTTGGCCCCAACCCTTGGACACACGACCCATACCATACAACCAATGTGGGGTAACCAACGGTCAGCCGAATGGGTGCAAATTTTAGGGTCGGTGTTCGGCCACATAGGGGGCCACACGACCACAACCTCTGCTGGGAAAGGTGCTAACGCTCTAACAGTGTGACAATTACGCCCACGATCCGAAAAAACGCATAGTGCCGAGTTTTGGAACAGAAAACGCACAGAGCTAGGTTCAATCACACATAGGTGCATTTTGGTGAGCAAGTACACCAAGCTATTGGGGAAAAACTTCAAGGGAGTGTATTGTTTTCAATTTTTTGCCAAACCAAGTGTAGGAAAAGCCCAACCATTGGAGCTATCTATTATGCATTATGAGCATTGTAAAGCACTCATTTTAACACTTTAATCATATAATGAAAATGATCCATGGGAAGTTGGACCTGGAGATGTAGCCCAAGGTGAACTCCTTTATCATTTTTTTGTTTTATGTGCTTGTTTTTTATGGTTTTTTATGTCTTTTATGTTGTTCATTTTAAGTAAAAACTCATTAAGTTTATGTGCTTGCAAATTGAACAATTTCCCAAGACACATACATATTTCACCTGCAAAATTTGTGTACACAAACCTTATCATTTTCAGATCAACTATGAACAAACAATAAGTACTTCAATTGATTACATCCATTTTGGAGTTTCCTTGTCAATGAATCCCCAACATGTCCATACCATTTCAAAATAACTAAAGCACAATCATCGGATATGTACATCCACTCCAAAATAATACCTAGGATTCTAAATAGCAAGATATACATACTAACAAAAGAAAAAAGAAAAAAAAGGTATCTACCATTGCGTGTATCCATACAAAAATCAAAGGAAGAATTATTGTTTCACTAGATACACATTGCATGCAAAATAGAATATCTTAACAAATAAGGATCTACATCTATCGAAAACTAGGCAAGCCGCTAGAAATGCACATACATGCCTCACCCAATTTGGTGTATGAACAATGTGTAAAAATATACCTTAGGCCGGTATTCTCGTCACTTTAGAGATGAAGTAATCACCTCAAGGGGGGAATCCTGGTGACCCTAGGGAGAAAGGATATGGAAAGTGGTATGATATAAGTGTAGCCCATATAGGTCAATATAATAAGTGCAGAAATGGTTGGGAAAGAGTATGGGTGGTATCCAATGGATGCCAAGAGGTATGAGTACCTGTAAAGGGTGATTTGTACATGCCCGAGACACAAGGAAATCCAAGTAAGAACGTAATATGTTATGTGGAAAAGCAAGTTAAGAATTTATCCCCTAATTGCTAAAGTACACAATAATATATATCAGCGACAAAAATATAGTAAGAGATGCAAATAAAGATGTTAAAATTCTAGTTAAATAGGCAAGAGACAAGATAGTAAATACTAGCTTAACCTAAGAATAAAAGAGAAAGACTTTAGCATCAAACAAGGCTGAAATAAAATAGTTTTTCAGAGATAATATTGCAACCTTATTTCTGTATAATTCAAGTTATTACAGCCAAGAGATCAACCATCAAAACTTGCCAACAATCCACCCAAAGAGTGTGCTAGGGTTAGTAGATTATAGGGGCAAACTTTTAGCAACTTTAGACGGTTGGTTTGTGAGTTAATTAGAAAGTTGTAATAGGGTTTATGCAGCCCTAGTGGATGTAGATGAAAAATATGACAGAAACAAGAATACTAAGAGAACTAAGACACCCTAGAGGAGTTAGCCACCTCAAGGAATCCACAGAAGAACCCAACTTAAACAAGATTGATATCTCACCAAAACATGTTTACCAATGCAAACAATTTTACTTCTCCAATGAAAAAATAATATTAGTGCCTTTATAATTGGGTGAATGGAGTCTTTAAAGTGTAAGTTAGATCAAAAATATCCCTATGGGTGTAAATAATCTTACTCCCTAGGGTATGCCAATCAAACTAGGGTAAGTCTAGGAGGGTATACACACGTGTATTTCTCCTAGTAACCCTTGTCCAAGAATGACTTATAAACTTAACAAATGAGATGAATATTAATGGAGGGTGTATGAAACATACTCCTCCTAGGGTTTCAACCAAAAAATACCAAGAATAAGCAAGGAATAACTAACAAGTGCGTATTTTTCCTTACCAATTCCAAGAAAGAGAGAGAGATCAAACCCTAGTTCGCCAAGCATTTACCATTTCAGAGCAAGTGAAGAAGCCTCTAAGAGGTGTGCACGACTTAACCACATCCAATCAACAAGAAATAACACCACAAATCATTTTCAAGGGAGAGAGATACCAAAATTCTCAAGTATAGCGAAAATTGCAGCCATTAGTCTTCTCACAGTGGGAAAGCTATGATGGAAATGAGATACAAATGATCTCTATTTATACAAAATGTCTCAAACATATTTTGTCTACTTATGTTACGGTAAACACAAAATAAAGGGACAACAACCCTTATTTTACCCCTTTACACAAGTAATTCATTTTTAATTCAAACTTAAAATTTTAAAAGTGCACAATAGAAACCCTAAAATGATGTCACCCCCCTAAGGGTGATGTTTTGAACCTTTGAGAAAGTCATTGGAGTAGAAGGTTGAAATCATTATGGCTCATAGAGCCTCCCTCTCATGCACTATATCCTTCTCATGTCTTCTCCCACCAAATCATGCCAAGTCTCAACAAGTAGCAACTTCATCACCACCAAACCCTAGCCCCAATGATGACGTCAAATCCTCAAAGGTGACATTTCATCCCATCCAAGAAAATAGTTTGGCATGTAAGGGCTAGGCAAGGTCCTCCAAGTTTTCCTCTAGGCCTCCAAAGGCATGTCTTCATTATAGGACATGTGGGCCCTTGGCATCCAACCTGTGGACTTCAAACCCCATGGAATCCCAAGCTAGGCTTGTTCCTCCAAAATTGTCCACCAATTGGGTCCTACAAAGACAAATGGATATGCCCTCCAAGGATCTCAATTCAAATCATCATGATGAGTAAATCAAATCAATAAAATATCCATCTAATCATGTACATACAAACTACCTCATCAAAATAAACCAATGCTCAAAAAGCCTATGCAATTTTCCAATTTTAGGTATGGGAGGGTTGACAAAACGACCTATTGGGTGAATCATACCTCAAGTTTAGGGGTGTTTCCCAAGGTGGGCTCCTTTCAAGTCATGCCGATTAGGTGACATGGATGACAGTAAGACTTTTTGGAATGGGGTTCATGACATACAAGAGGTTGTAGTGTCTCACTTATGGGTGCCTTTGTAGAGGGTGTGATGCACCTTCGTTTTCAATGAAACCTTTTTCCAAGCCCATTTATTGCCTTTAATTATTTTAGTATGTTTCCAGGTTGAAGCTAAGGTGGGGATTCTACCTAAGCAATAAAAATTGTGCCCACCTTGAAACTACCCTGGTCACATCATGCTTCCCCAAGTTGGAAACATGTGTGGGGATTCTACCTAAGCAATAAAAATAGTTCCCACACATGCCCCTCCCTGGTTGGCATTTGTTATTAGTTATTCTTTCACGGGTCTTATCAATTTTTATGAGAGACATTTCATTGTCCTCAGGATACTGAGCGAGCATCTAGAAGGTTAATGGTTTGGATTTTATCTTTTTCCAGCTACAAGCCTCTGGGCCTTCATCCCCTTCTTCCCATGAAATGAGGGACAACCCCTTCTTGGGTTAGTACAACTGAAAATCCCAAAAGGTAAGAAGATGAGGGGATGAAGTATGGAAAGTGTCAAGTATGGTCGAGAATGGAACGATGAATCATCAAAAGGATGTCCCAATAGCATCCCTATCCCTAAGAGTGACCCACTTGCTAGGGTGCAATGTCAACCACCAAAGTGAAATGGGGCAAAGAGCATAATGTCTAAGAAAATGTCACATAATCAAAAGTAGTAATATATGCAACAAACTCAAATGCCTAAAATATTGAAATGACACTCACCATAATACATGACTTGTACCTCATGGAGCAAGACCCAACGTCTTCCAGAGGCCAACTATTGTGGTGGATTATGTTGTGATGAACCTGGAGCTGTGGTGGCGAGGTGGGTCTTTGTCTGTGCAAGTGGATACTACTAGTCAAGCTATCTCTTGGTACTCCATGTCTACAACCTGATGGCCTCGAGACATCATCTCCTTAGTTATCCTTAGGATTTGGGGATAACATATGGTTCCTACTTGGGGACATGTGCTTGTCATAGAGTGCATGAGAACCGCAACATATCTTGGTAGACCTGTTCCTACAATGAAACATCACACTATAAAATCTAGCGTGGTTCTATCACCCTTCGTCCATATACATCAAAATAAAAAATGAAACTTATCTATAAAAGACAATTTTAGCATTTTTTCAAAAATTTCTAAACTAAACATGAATTCAATATGCAAGTACAGAAAAATGAAATATGACATGCATCTTAAATAACATGATAAATCAAGATGCAAATGCTAGGAAAGTAAGATGACCTACCTAGTTACCTGGGGCTTGGGCCCTGAAGAAGTCATGTGATTTCAACATAGCGTCGGAGAAGAGACCCATCCACTGGAAATGAAATATTTCTCCCATCCAAAGATTTCAAATAATACTTCTCTTTCTCGAACTTCTTCTTGATGATGTAAGGGCCAAGCCATGAGCTTTAGTCTTACCCTTATTCTTGTCCCACATGAACACAAGGCTTCCTTCATTGTAGTTGATGTAAGGTATGTTCTCAATGTATGGATAGGAAGGAGGCCCTGCGTTGGCTTCATTTTTTATGGCTTCCTCATGTTCCTTATCTTCTTTCTTCAATATTTGGATAGATCCTAGCTCTTTCCCTTGGAATTTTACAAGTTTCTCTTTGTATTCATTTTTCCTTGGGAGAAGCATGCCTATGCAGTCTTCCTACATGAAAGGTAAGTCTCTTGGATCATACTAAATGGTGTCAGAAACCTCATCAAACTCATCCTCGCTTGTATAATCAGGGCTAATTGGATCTGTCACATGCTTGTCAACTCACTCTCTACTATATAATACCTCAAAGGTGCCATCTCCCATGGGTATGTGTGAATAGGTGAGATCCATGATGAGAAAACCACCAAGAGAGGCATATCAACTCCTTGATAAGAGCAGCCCCCAATCATACGAGACATCAATCACTACTATATTCATAAGGAGGCTGATATGTGGAAAGTCAATAAAAAATACCTCAACGTCCTCACATAATCCATAAACCTTGAACCTTTTAGAATCTATGATGCATACGTTTCCATAGGTATTCAAAACAAGTTGTTCCATTACTTTCAATGACATGATGTTTGTTGAATACACCTCAAAACAAATCTCTACAAAAACTCAGGATGAATTTAAGTTTCTAACTGCTGATATACCAAATCATAACAATTTACAAAAAAGATCCTAAAATCAAGGCAACATTCTTGCATAACATCTCTTTGATTTGACTTGTTTTGCATTCAAATGATGACACCGCTGCTTTGTCTATATCTTTCCCATATATCTCCAATCTTCAATGCTCCACTTGAAACCAGCGTTTGACAACTCATCACAGGTGGCTGATCTGGATCAATCTTCGTATCCCAATATAGATTTTAGCTCCAAAAAACATTATATAGCTTCATAACATGATACATTACATGCTTACATTATATATAGCCTTCCCCTGTTACAAAATATGAAACTGGGTGCGAACAACAACAAAATCGGCTACTACAGGTGTTCTGGTAGCGCCTTTATTTCCCTGTGTATACGATTGTAGGAACTTCCTGTAGAGACCTTCCAAAAACTAGTCCTGCATGTTTTAAAATCTTTTCTTTGCTTGGGTTATAGTTGGAAATAGCCAAAAAGGAGCATGATAGCTTAGACACGGGGAACAAAAAAGATTTTTCCATCCTCCATTACTTTAAATCTCAAAAACTGGATTTATCCTCGAAGTGATATTTTTAAATTGACAACTTTCTATGCAGGATTGAGGAAGTTGCTTCTACCAACAATTCTAAGCTATTCTTCCTGATCTGCTTAGATTGAGATCGAGTTTGCATACGTTTAGGCTCATTCCCTTCATGTCCAATCTTAGGGTTTGGGATTTTCATATCCTTTTTACCTTGTTTCCTGGTAAGAAATTTTTTTTTCTCAATGATTGCCTTTTTATTTATGATCAAACCACCCTTCTTGGATTTATCCTTCTCAAGCTTAGTGACAAGAGTTTTCTTGCTTGTAGATGTCTTTCCAATAGGTTTTGACAGGCTCTTCATCAATGATGATAAATTTCTCTGTGATGGTAGGTTTATTCATTGTCTTAGACTTCAACTTGAACTTATTTTGAGGCCTTGTACTTTGTTTCCTTACTAAAATTCTATACCTAGAGGTATCGCCTTTAGAGGAACTCGAGGCATGAGGATTGACCTTTGGGATAGGCTCTTTAATATGTACATGATCTTCAAACTCTTTTGTTGTTTTTATAGGTTTTTGGCCCTCCACTGAAACCCTAGGTTATGCTAGCCTCTTATCCCTTTTTGAGTAAGTTTTATGTGCAAAAGGGAAAGGGTGCTTACCTCCACCTAATATGTGAGAAGACCCTGTATCTATTTGTTGACTGGTTGATGTAGATTTTACAGGCTCGTATGGAGTCTCAAAGCATGTTGCTTGTCTACCCTTCTTTCCAGGAGTGGATTGACCGACATTAGATGGAGTTTCTTGATCAGGCTTAACAATATTTCCATGTGATTGAGAAGCAAGAGAATGCTTTTCCTTCTCAACCCTGAATGGATCAAGAACTAATCCAAAGTCTTCTGCAACTTCCCTAATTCGGCCTTAACAAGAAATTTAATCAACCCTTGATGAAAAATTCCACGAGGAGGGGTCTTGGGGTTTGCTTGAACTCTCATAGCCATCTTGTTGAGATCCCATAAGAAATAATAAGGTAAATTCATCCTCTTAATCCCTGCTAGATGAAGAAAATATCGAAGGTGGAATAAGAATACAATAGAATAATACCCCTCACATGTGATGAATCTCTTAAGCATGAGCAATGCTTCCATCCAATCATCAACAATCCAATCCCTATGGATTCCCTTGGCCCAATTAGGGTCTTTGTGTTTAGGCTTTAAAAGATGATTAACGTCTCCTCCTATAATCAACTTATTTTTCAACCACCTTTCACCATCAGTGGGGAGGTTGCACGCAACAACTATAGATTCTTTAGTAACTTGCATAATCAGGTTGGCGATTCGAGCCCACTTTCCATTGAAATGCTAGGCAAATTCCCTGGATGTAGTGCAATGGTGACCATCCAAATCGGTACATAAAAGGTACCACCTTACCCGATCAAAAATGATTCGGGTATCTTTGTAAGCCTCCATGAATTCAGGCCCTTCAGGTTCTTTCCGATTCACATGTCCACCTTTACCCATCTACACTAGGGATGATTTTAAGGATGGAAATTTATTTTAAAATGTAGAAACCTAGGTGAATTTTACTAATCCTTCATATGCCAACTATAAATGTTTTGCGATATTTTTGTAAAAATATTCAAACTTATAAGGATTTTATATAATTTGTATAAAAATTTGACGATTTTAAGGTAAAATAAATTTATGCTATAGAATTTGGTCGAATCATTTTTATAATAGAGAATCTTTTTTTGGGAAAAAACATGGAAAATTAGCCCATGAGCGAAATTTAGCCCCTAAAATTTTCCCTGATCTACACAGTCATGACCCGGAAGCTAGATTCTTTCCTACAAAGAAGAAACATGTCTGTTGTGTAATGAGAATCAAGGTGATTTGCTAGCTCTGCAGGGGCCAATTCAAATAAATTCATTGTTGTAGTTAACGAACAAGGTGCCAGTTTTGAAAACACATTGAATAAGACAACTGATCCATGTAACCTTCTGGACAAATGACATGTACAAATGACGATACACCCCATTTCGCATGATATGGATGATGACAAGTACTTTGATAACTTTTTTTTCATACTCATGAGCTTGTAGTACGATCCACATCTTCCACGACTCACCGAGGTGCTTAAAATGATCATGACTAGGGACATGTGGAAGTTTCTATAGCACCCAACCCGATTTGTCTTTTTCACTCTTGAGTGGATTAGACTTTGAATATGCAACTCATGAAGTTAAATAATCATGATGCATAAGTATTGACATGACTAATGGCTCAAATGAAAAGACTTGAAACTAATTGATGTCATCAAGTAATCATTTCAACATGTGTCTAATTCACTATGTCCCCTTCTCACAACATTAAGTCCATCTCATTCATTCACTCTAGCATTCTCTTAAAACCCCTTAAGTTGAGTTGTTAAACCTTTAATAAAATGCTAAATATTTTTATAACTTATACAAAATTTTAAATACCAAGTAGGAATGAATGAGGAATAAAACAAGGTAGAACATAGTAGGTGTTAACAATGGCTCCATGGGGGATGGATTTTTCCCTACGAAACTCCAAGAACTTTGAGTAGACATGTTCCTTATAATCCTTTGAGATTCAAACCATGCTTATTTGCAAAATGTGTTGTTCCAGTTCCTGAACTGTGGACAAACTTTATTCAAAAATATATCAAACTACAAAAGTAAAGACCATTTCTGAAAACTGAAAAATTAAAGAAAGCAATATTTCTCCATTGGGATTTGGAGTCTTTATATTCTAACTACCACACCACACCAATATATACAATGATATCCGGGACACCAATGGACTTAGTAAAATAATTTCTTCAGAAAATGACCATTTACTGGGCCACCAAAAACCTCTTCACCTTCCAAATTCTACAATAGGAAAGTGTTGTTATCCAAAACACATTCAACCCTAAATGGACCTGTCCACAGGCTATAAAACTTCCCATGATAATATTCCCTGCGAGCATCCCATTTCAAAACCAAATCACCAAGTACTAGCTGCTCTGTTTTTTACTTTCTGTAAAACATCTCCTTAATCATCTGTTGATGTTGATGTGCCTTCTCCAAAAGTTTCTCCCTTGCTTGATGTAATTCCACAATATGACAAATCCTTCTAATAACATCATTTGGTCCAGGCTCAATTTCTTGCAGATACTTGATGACTGGAAAAACAAGTTGCATAGGAAAAACAACTTCCATTCCATATACTAATTGACACGATGAAGTTCCAATTGTTCTTTTGGTACTTACTCAGTCAACCCACAAGGCATATTTTAACTTTGCATCCCAAGCCCTCTTGCTTTCCTCCAAAAGTTTCTTAATAATCCTGACCATAATTTTATTAGAAGATTCTGCTAGACCATTACCCTGTGGATAATAAGCAGTGGAATTTCTGAGCTTGATACCATATTTTTCACAAAATTTAATCAGGTTAGCAGACTTAAAGGCTGCAACATTATCTATGATGATCATATTAGGACAACCAAACCTAGATAAAATATTTTCTTCCAGAAAATCCATGATCACTTTATCAGTTCCCCTCCTTGTAGGTATTGCTTCTATCCATTTTGTGAAATAGTTTGTTTATGTCAGAATCCCTCTATTTTGGCCACTGGATAGAGGATGGATTTCACCAATGAAATATAATTCCCGCTGCTAGAAACATGCAACCACTTTTACAAGCTTGAGAGGTAAGGACTTGAGATTTTTCTTTTCTTCAAACCTTTGACATTTTTCACATGTCCTTACTTTGACACTGACATCAACAAATAGACTAGGCCAATAATACCCAACCCTAATTATTTTTTATGCAGTGCTTTTCCATAAGTGATGTCCTCCACACACTCCTTCATGAAACTAGGTCATGACATTTTCAGCTTCTTATTTATCAAGGCATCTCAATAAGAATCTAGCAGGGTCCCTCCAAAATAAAATCTAATGATTTACACAATACTTGACAACTTTGAGTTTTAAGGATCTTACTTTGGATTTATCCATTCCTAGAGGAGCTTGGAAATTCTACAGAAAATAGAAGATATCTTTATACCATTCAGATTCAACAATATTTTCATCTACCTGAGGGTTGTTGTATGGAGGATGTGAGTTTCCTGAATTGTTACAGATGTAATCAACTCCCAAAACTTTTCAATTAGAATCAGCTAATAGTTTAGCTGACCCCTGACCTTTGACTAGCTTAGTAGGATTGATTTCCAAATCATACTCAAGCAACTTAGCTATCCATTTCCTCCTCTTTCCATCAATGTCTATCTGAGTCAATATATGTTTAATATCACTAGATGGTACATAGGCAATAACTTTGGAGTGTAATACATAAATTCTAAAAGATTTCAGTGCCTTAACCAAGGAAAAAACTCGTTTCTCCATGATATCATATTTTAACTCAGCGTTCTGAAGTGCCCTTCTAAAGAAATAAATAGGTTGTTTGAAACCTTTAGATTTTTTTTGTAATAAAGCAGTTGCTAAAGTGTCATGAGATGCAAAAGAAAAAATCAGGAAATCTTTTTCAAAATATGGACTGATAAGAACAAGAGTTTTGAAATAACTTGTTTAATAGTCTAAAAAGAATCTCTAGCCTCTGTGTTCCACTTGATCTCACTACCCTTTTTCAACATGCCAGTTATGTGTTTGACCAATTCAACAAAGTTAGGAATACACCTTCTAAGAAAGTTTATATTCCCAAGAAAAGACTGAATCTCTTTCTTAGTTCTAGGAATGGAAAGCCTTTGAATAGCTATCACTCTAGCATGATCAATTTTAACTCCATCAACACAAACAATGTGACCAAGTAATTTCCCCTGTTCTAAAGAAAAATAAGACTTTTTTGGGTTAAGGGAAAGACCATACCTTCTACATTTCAGAAATACATGTCTCAGATGTTGTATATGTTCATCATCAGATTTAGAGAACACGGTTATGTAATCTAGATAGATGACCACAAACTTGTCTTTCTCCCCCACAAAGGCTATATCCATGGCTCTCTGAAACATAGCCCCTACGTTTATCAAACCAAAAGGCATCTGAGTGTTCATGAAAGTCCCCCATGGTGTTATGAACAACAACTTGATTGTATCTAGAAAAATGATCAATCATAGACAACTTGCTAGATCCTACTACCCTCTGCAAGATGTGTTCCATTTTGGGTAGTGGATAGTTCTCTTTCCGAGAGCATCTGTTTGGATTCCTGAAATCGACAGAAATTGTGATTTCACTATTCCTTTTCCTCACTGGTACCATATTTTCCACACAATCATAGTACCTTAAAGGTACTATTATCTTAGCATCTAAAATCTTTTTGACTTCTTTCTCCATGATAGGTAACAAAAGAGGATTAACATGTCTTAGTTTCTTCTTGAATGGCTTCACATTTTCTTTCAAAGGTATCTTATGTTGCAAAATAGTTTATGTTAGCACTAGAATTCACCTCTGGATTGCGGAAGAGGTAAGCCTAGTACCCATCAGTTTGTATTTCACAATAAATTAAAGGTGGTCGAATGGGCGCATACTCAAGAGAATATTGCTTTAACTCGAAAATCTAGACTAGGTAATGCATGAGAAAGTGAGGTCTTGATCTAACTTCAGTCAGTAAGTTGTAGTATAGTGGTGAGTAGGGGGGAGAACTGGTGAGGAAAGGTAGAGGTTTGTTATGGACATCAGGTCTTCCAGCAGCCTAAGGAGGAAAAACTTTGAATACAAGATCCTCTTGGACCCAAAGTTTTGAGAGACTGAAAATGCTATAACAACACTGCAATCAAACCTCCATTGCAACACAGTCACAGAAATTCAGGTGAATCCTTCAATCATGAACATTCAGTATTAGATGAAAAAAGAGTGGGAAAAAGAAGTTGACTTTCATTAAACAAGAAGTCTCAAATATCATTACATAACAAAGAACCAGAGCTTCACCAAAGATTTACAATACGGGAGCCTAGCTCAACCATCGACCATAAAAAAATATCAAAATTGAGTATATATACTCAAAACTGCTTACGGCCCCCAAGGACACGATCAAACTACTACATTCAAATATTTACATCTTTGTCTTTTTCTGTTAGACTGTGCATGTCTTTCTTTGTCAGACACAACCTCGGGCAGTATAGGCTTTGCAGGAAAATCTGCTTTCAGGGGATGCTTGGGCTGTCAGTCTATTTCCATGTTCAGGCCTTCAATCTTTCCATTTATGGGTGAAGCGAGATCTCAACCATTTCCCACCACTTCCTTAACTACTTTCATCAGGATCAGGATGAGGCCTGGCACCCATGAATGTTCTAGGCGGTGCCCATAATTCGCCGAGTCAATTTTGGCACCTCGAGGCCATGTTGATTTTCTTCTATGATCAATACGGGCGTTTTTTATCTCTGGCGCAACTTCTCTCCATCGCTTCACCCCACATGTGATCTCGGGTCATGACCTGGTGCCTATATCCAAAGGCGCTTTTGGGACTTTGCCTTTCGGGAGTCTTCACTCCATCTTGCTTTCAACATCCCGATGCCCGAACCCATGAAATGGCCTTTCAGATCAATGGTCGATCTCACTTCAAAATTGACGGCCACGATCATTTCTCTGAAAACACGAGTCACTAGCTATGCAATTAGTGCTAGCATCTCTCTCTGGACCTGCTTCCCTTGTGACCAAGCACTGAGACCATGGGATTTATTCTAGGGTGCTTCGTGATTTCACGCTGCGCGAGTCTCACATTGCATTCCACTTTCAAAAACCTGATTCGCGAAACCGTGAACTTGATAATTCGGTGCCACGTGCCCCTTTGTATGGATGGCTCAGATTGATTCATCATGCCCTTTGGGTTTCAGGACTTCGGTCTTTGGATGAAATTTTATGACAAGAATCTTGAACTCCTGATTTTCGATTCTTCGAAATTGGGCAGCATCATATCAACGACCCATGACCTTCTACGATCGGACGGTCTAGATCTTTTCTTCATGAATCAGGACTTCATGATCCTTGATGAGAAATTTAAGCAACGATTGAACTCTCGATTCCCACGCTTTCTCATTTGCTTGACTTGGGTTTGAAATGGGTCGCTCTGAGTGTTGTTTTCGGCGATGATGAAGACTTAAATGATTGGCTGGGTCTTCGGAAAACATAAGGATTAGTGACAGAGGCCAAAGGGGTGAGTGCTCAAATAGAAAGGGAAAATGGAAAACAATTTTTTCGACTACAAGGGGGAAATATTAAAGGCATGGCCAGCAAAAGAGAGAAAAATGGGGCAAGGGTACAAATTTGGGTAAATCGACACATGCCTACGGCCCTTGAAAACCTTATGTGATAACATTTGGCTCCACAGAGGATGGAATAATCCCTGCGAGCTACCAAGAACAAGTAGTTCCAGTGCCCTAATTGTTGGGTATGGAGTCTATCATTCATAGAAGGATAAAATAAAAATAAAAAGAGAAACGATATTTAGAATGGTGGAATGTCAGCTGCGGCTTTAGACAAAAAACATTTTCAGGAAGTGCCCATTTACGGGGCCACCAAAAATTTCATCACCCTCCAAATTATGCAATTTGTAAGTGGTAATTTCATCACCCTCCAAATGCCATCATGATGTTGTAATTTCTGTAAAAAAAAATATAATGTCCTTGTATCAAGGAATTCCTATTAATGGGGGGCTGACTTGAGCATTTGTATCAGACAGCTCGGCCTGCTAATTTTCTAAGTAAGTGGTGATGAAATTTACCCCCAAAACTTTGCAATTGGATTCATCCAGTAGCTTGTCTAAACCTTGACCTTTGATCAGTTTTGTGGGCTTGATTTCCAGATCAAATTCAAGGATCTTGGCAATCCATCTGCTCCTTCCATCTATGTCTAGCTGGATGAGAATTTCCTTCACAGAGGATGAAGGAACACATGCGATCACCTTTGAATGCAAGACATAGACTCTGAAATCTTTGAGAGCTTTGACCAAATCATAGGCCTGCTTTTCCATGATGTCATATTTCACTTCAGCATCTCTCAATGCCCAACTGAAAAAGGAAATGGGATGCTCCAATCCTTCAGCATTCTTCTGCAATAAAATAGTTGCTACTGTGTCAAAGGAAGTGAATGAAAAAATAAGGAAATCCTTTAAGTAATCAGGATTGATCAACACAAGGGCTTCATTCAAGGCCTTCTTTATCTGATCAAAGAAATTTTGAGACTCAACAGTCCACTTAACTCATTTTCTTTCCTCAACATGGATGTTATAATCTTTACCATTTCAGCAAAGTTGGAAACAAACCTTCTCAGAAAATTAATCTTCCCCAAGAAAGACTGGACTTATTTCCTGGATCTCAGGAGTGACAAGGTTTGGATTGCTTCTACCTTGTTGGGATCAATCGTGACTCCCTCAGCTGATACTATTTTCCCCAGTAATTTCCCTTCCTTCATGGCAAACAAAGACTTCTTGGGATTTAAGGAGAGACCAAATTTCCTTCATTTTGAGAAAACCATTTTCAAATCCTCACGGTGCTCTCTATTAGATCTGGAGAAAATTATGATGTCATTCAGATAGATGATCACAAACTTGTCCCTTTCTCCAATAAAAGCTATATCCATGGCTCGCTAAAAGGTCGCCCCTGCATTCATCAATCCAAAGGGCATCTTAGCGTACATAAATGTACCCCAAGGAGTGGTGAAGGTTGTTTTTTCTCTATCCTCAGGCAGGGCCGAGATATGATTGTAGCCATAAAAGTCGTTAATCATGGATATCCTTGATGCACTTGTTACCCTCTGTAATATGTGTTCCATTTTTGGCAAGGGGTAATTGTCTTTCTTTGAGCCCCTGTTCAAATTCCTGAAATCGACACAAAGTTTGATTCCCCCACTCTTCTTTCTCACTGGGACCAAGTTGGCCACCCACTTTGAATACCTCAAAGGCACGATGATCTGGGCATCCATCAACTTCTTTACCTCTTTCTCCATGATAGGCAGTAACATAGGATTAATTTGTCTCAATTTTTTCCTAAATTGTTTGGCCTCCTCTTTCCGTGGGATCTTGTGCTCAATGACACCTGTGTCATATGTCATGAGATCATCACATGTCCATGCGAACACATCAGCAAATTCTTTCAACAACTCAGCATATTCGACCCTCTGTTCCCTTGACAGACTGTTTGACAATTTGACAAACTTAGGATCTTTCTCTGTACCAATGTTGCACCCAGATACATCGGCATCATCAATTGGCCTCTTAGCTTTTATTGCCACATCATTACTGTCAAATATCCTTTCCAAAGGGACTAGTCCCTTTGGAATGTGATTACTAGGCAACTGCACAATTTGATGATTAGCAATTTTCTTTAAAAATACATCAGCATGAGGGTCATTTTCAGAATCATGATCTTGGTCTATGTGTAAAGTAGAAAATTCATCAACAAATTCTAGGAATCTCTTGATCTCAAGATCATCCTCAAATACCTTCCAATGCTTGACATTGTCCAGTATAGAGGGTCTGCATTTTACTTCTATATCATATCTTAGCTTGGGTGGCAGAGGAACTCTGAAGTTTCTTGCTGAGACAGCCAAAGAATCATCTATTGTATTCTCTTCTCTCAAAATGAATGAAATGTTCAAAGCCAAGAAAAATTGTCAATTAAATCCCACACTTCATTCCTATAAGACCTCAACCTAGGATACTTGGCTTGGTAAAGATTTCTGACCTGATTTACAACTGACTTGACATCCCCAAACATAGATATCTCTTTGATTCCCATGTCTTTTGCATCCCTCAAACCCAACACAAGAGCTTCATACTCTACCACATTATTGGTGGTTTCAAATTCTAACTTGTAGGACAAAGGTATGGTCTCTTGAGTTGGTGAAACAAAGACCACTCCAGCACCAGCACCCTCCTTGGAAAAGGCTCCGTCAAAGAACATTTTCCAAATAGAAGTGATGGGGGAGGAATATTCATGAAAAGCAAGGGACTGTTTTCTGAGTTTAAGAGGAGGCTCGGGAGCATTAGTGAGATGCAATAAATTGGATCCCAAATCGGTGTCAAGCACGAAGATAGGATGGTTGGTGGGGTTTGTTTCATCACTAATAATATAAGCCAACTGAGCTTCTCTGTAAAGTCTTCTATGCTCCCCCCCAAACATAGGAATAGTAGCATAGGTGAGGTACATTTGCAAGGTTCCCCCAAGTCTCTTTATCCAAGATCTTGACAACAACATGTCTAACTTGGGGGGAACATCGCCCACCACAATGTCCATGACCACACTTTTCATGGGAAGATGAAACAAGGTCACAACCAGATCTTTGATGACCCCAAGACATTGCACTTTCCTAGAGTCAAAGGAATATAGGTCATGGTATGTTTTTGTGATTTCCAATCCTAGTTCTTCCATGACAGTTTTGGGCATGATATTATGAGAGGCCCATGAATCCATCAGAAAATTATGCAACACCTTATCATGTATGTTCAGTGAGGTATAGAAGGGAGGGGATGAGTCATCTCTATATTCTACCATCAGACCTAACATGATTACTGGCTCTTCGTCTTGCAAATTTATTGAGTCTGAGGGATGAGATGAGGGCTCAGACTGCAATAGCTTAGAGAGACTCCTTTTGAAATCTTCATGCTTGACCAGTTCTGAAAGGGGTACAACGATCCTAATTTTTTGAATTTCATGCTCAATATTAAAAGGGGATGTGGGATTTGGAACTTATTTCACTTCCGGGATAGGATTTTTCACCACTGGAGAGGGGGTTTGAACTTTCTTACCTTTGCTATTGTCTACTACATCTTTAGCAGACTTCTCTGCTCTGGTAGGCTGCTCAGGAACATCATGCTTTCCTTCTTTCTTCTTGGACCTGAGATTATATCTGTTTGGGCTGTTGTTGGTCTTGTTCCCCTTGCTCAACTCATTTAGTTGGATGTCCATGAGAGACTCCTTGTATGTTGATTGAGTCAAATGAGGAAAAGAGGAGGTGTCTCCGAGACAATGGATTTCTGGGTCAAGGTCTTCTTCCTCTCCTTCATCATCAATGACAAGATTATTTTGGAGAGGGGTCTAGATTTTCTGATCATCTCTATCTTTGTTCCTTTTTTCCTTTGTTCCCTTTGTATAATCTGAGGAGAATTGTTATTAGGCCTCCTGAAGTTGCCTCTGATATCAACATTTTGAGGATTTTTATATGTCTGCTTCCCTTCCAAATCCAATCTTTCCATTCTAGTTGAAAGTGACTTTAGTAACTTGGTCACTTCATCCATTTGAGGGGGAGAAGCAAAGGAACCAGAGGTTGAAGATTCAAACCTCTCCTTTCCTTTATCTCTATCAGCCTTACTCCTGAGCTTGTTTACTGCCAAAATTTTGGATTCCACTTCCAAAGCTACATCTTGCATATGAGCCAAGGAAGCAACTCTTCTTTCTTTTAACAATAGGCATAAATTAGGGTCAAATGCATTAGCATAATTAATTCTAACAGAGGTTTTAGTGGGTTTAATCTCAACAGGGATTTTATTATAAATTTTATTAAACCTCTTTGAAAAATCAGAGACAGATTCCCCTTCCTTTTTATTTAATGATCCAAATTCTGTAATGTAGTAGAGGAAATCCTTCTTATCTCCCCAATGTCTTAAGAATGCATCATCTAAGGATTCAATCCCATCAATGGATCCGGGAGCTAAGGCTCTGAACCATTTCTTGGCCTCTCCATCAAGACTATGGACAAAAATCCTCATCCATACATCTTCATTTTCAATGACGCAATTATCAGCGAAACTATAGAAGGCTACAAGGTGCTCCTCTGCAATCATATCTCCCTCACTTGTGAACTTAGGCAGTTGCTTAAGGTAACCATCATCTAGTAGAGAATTTAAGGGTTGAGGTAAAATGAGAGGGGCATATCTGGCAGCTACTATGGCGTCCATTTTGTTTCTAGGTGGATTAGCTCCTGCCATCGAAGTGTGAATAGGAGGAGAACCAGGAGGATATGAAGTTGTGATTTTGGGGGAAAAATCAAATAGTTGAGTGTTTGGGACAAAGGCTGAAGAGATGGGAGGAACAAAGGTTTGTCCTGCAACAACTCTAACAGGGGAAGGGATAGTAAAACCTGGAGTGGGAAAATCTTGTAGGGTCCTAGGTCTAATCCAAGGTACGACTTCAGGAGAGATGGGAGTGTCAAAAGCTTCTCCTTCCAAACCAAGGCTGGGAGAGGAGAAATCAACAAGAAAACTCCTGAAATTTAAGGCTCTAGAAACTCCAACCGAAGATATGATAGGAATATGAAAAACAACTAATGGAGTTTCAGAGGAAGGATGTTGAAAATTAACAGAATCACCTGGTTCAGCAGCAGAAGTACCTTCTCGAGGGGTCCTTTCTCTTCTGATAATTTTCTGTGGATTGGCTTTAGGCGTAGCTAGAGGCAGTTGTGGATGAGACCGTGTGTGTCTGCCTTTTGGAGCTAGTTGAAACAGTGGAGTCAGAACAGTGGATTCGTCACAATGGAGTCGCCAGGTGCAAGTGAAATCTCAATGGTTCTGATATCTAATGCACCTTCAAAATCAGAAGATCATTGTCGTTCAATCCTAGGGAAAATCTTCAATTCATCCCCGAAAATGACTCCAAAAATTTTAGCACTAGAAGTCACCTCTGGATTGCAGTAGAGGTAAGCCAGTACCCATCAGTTTGTATGTCACAATAAATTAAAGGTGTTTGAATGGGCGTAGACTTAAGATAATATCGCCTTAACTTAGAAATCTGGACTAGGTAATGCATGAGCAGGTGAGGTCTTGATCTAACTTCAGTCAGTAAGTTGTAGTATAGTGGTGAGTAGGGGGAAGAACTGGTGAGGAAAGGTAGAGGTCTGCTATGGACATTAGGTGTTCCAGAAACCTAAGGAGGAAAAACTTCGAATACAAGATCCTCTTGGACCTAAAGTTTCAAGAGACTGAAAATGATATAACAACACTGCAATCAAACCTCCATTGCAACACAGTCACATCAATTCATGTGAATCCTTCAATCATGAACATTCAGTATCAGATGCAAAAAGAGTGGGAAAATGAAGCTGAATTTCATTAAACAAGAAGTCTAAAATCTCATTACATAACAAAGAACCAGAGCTTCACCAAAGCTTTACAATACGGGAGCCTAGCTCAACCATCGACCATAAAAAAATATCAAAATTGAGTATATATACTCAGAACTGCTTACGGCCCCTAGGGACACGATCGGACTACTACATTCAAAGGTTTACATATTCGTCTTCTTCTGTCAGACTGTGCATGTCTTTCTTTTTCAGACACAACCTCGGGCAGTGTGGGCTTTGCAGGAAAATCTGCTTTCAAGGGAAGCTTGGGTTGTCAGTCTGCTGCCATGGTCAGGCCTTCAGTATTTCCATTTATGGGTGAAATGAGGTCTCAAACACCACCCCCCACTTCCTTTAAATACTTTCATCGGGATCAGGACGAGGCCTGGCACCCATGAATGTTCCAGGCGGTGCCCATAATTCGCTGAGTCAATTTCGGCACCTCGATGCCATGTTGATTTTCTTCTATGATCAATACGGGCGTTTTCGACCTCTGGCGCAACTTCTCTTCGTCGCTCTGCCCCACATGTGACCTCAGGCAGGGACCTGGCACCTGTATCCAAAGGTTCTTTCAGGACTTCGCCTTTCAGGAGTCTTCACTCCATCTTGCTTCCAACATCCCGATGCTCGAACCCGCGAAATGGCCTTTCAAATCAATGATCGATCTCACTTCAAAATTGACGGCCACGATCATTTCTCTGAAAACACAAGTCATCAGCTATGTGATGAGTGATAGCCTATCTTTCTGGACCTGCTTCCTTTATGACCAAGCGCTAAGACCATGGGCTTAATTCTTGGGTGCTTCATGATTTCGCACTACACAAGACTCACACTGCATTCCACTTTCAAAAACCCGATTCATGAAACTGCAAACTTGCTAATTTAGCACCACGTGCCCCTTCGATTTGATGGCTCAGATTGATTCTTCAAACCCTTTGGGTTTCGGGACTTCGGTCTTTGGATGAACTTGTATAACAATAATCCCAAACTCTCAATTTCTGATTCTCCGAAATTGGTCAGCATCAGATCAATGACCCACAACCTTCTACGATCAGATGGTCCAGATCTTTTCTTCACGAATCGAGACTTCACGATCCTTGTTGAACAATTTAAACAATGCTCGAACTCTCGATTCTCGCGCTTGCTCATTTTCTTGACTTGGGTTTGAAATGGGTCGCTCCAAGTGCTGCGGTCGATGACGATGAAGACTTAGACGATTGGTTGGGTCTTTGGGAAACATAAGGATTAGTGATAGAGGCCAAAGGGGTGAGTGCTCAAATAGAAAGAGCAAACAAAAAATGATTTTGTCGACTACAAGGGGGAAAGATTAAAGGCATGGCCAATGAAAGAGAGAAAAATGGGGAAAGGATACAAATTCGGGTAAATCGACACATGCCTATGGTCCTTGACAACCTTATGTGATAACATTTTCATCAAAAGTCCTAAGATCTTCATAATGCCATGCAAAAATATCAGTAAACTCCTTCAACAATTTCTCATATTTAGCTATGTACTTCCCTGACAGAAATTTTGATAGTTTAACATGTTTAGGATTTGCAGCAGTCCCAAGATTGTAATCAATTACATCTGCTTATTTTTCTGGATCAAGGGGCTTCATAGGGAAATCATTCTAATCAAATATACTTTCAAGAGTCACTAGACCTTTTGGGATATGATTTGTTGGCAATTGCGAAATCTTATGTTCAACAATCACGTTGTGAAATTTCAAATTTTGTTTTTTCTCCTCCACATCTTCATCTTGATCAATATGAATGGAAGCAAAATCATCAATAGCTTCAATGAATCTCTTGATTTCAAAATTCTCTTCAAACACTCTCCAATACTTGACATTGTCTGGAATAGAAGGCCTGTATATGACCCCTATTTCATATTTCAGTTTTGGGGGTAAAGGAGGTTTGAAGGTGCTTGTTGCCACATCCAGTGAGTCATCCTGCTCATTCTGATTTCTAGGCATATGTACAATATTAAAAGACAGAAAAAAGGCTTCAAAAACGTCCCATACCTCATTTATGTAGTCTTTCAACCGGATAATCTTTGTCCCATAAACATTTCTGACCTGTTGTACAATGAGTTATGAATCTCCATGAACCTTTAAACACTAAATTTTTAGTTCTTTGGATTCCTTGAGACCTAACAATAATGATTCATACTCTATAATGTTATTTGTAGTCTCGAATTCTAGCTTGTAGGATAGTGTAATGATTTCATTTGTAGGAGAAATCAACACTATACATGCCCCCACACATTCTCTAGACGAGGCTCCATTAAAGTACAATTTCCATAGCAGATTTTGATTTTCAATAGACTGTGGGACATCAGCTGATTTTGTCAAAGGAAAAGACTATTGGACAACATTATCAATATGAAATATAGAAGATCCCAAGTCCACATCAACTGCATAAATGGGATGATTTATAGAATGATCATTGTCACTGATAATATATGCCAACTGAGCTTCATGATAAAGTCTCCTAAATTCTCTTCCAAAAATAGGTATAGTGGTATAAGAAATATCCATTTGAAGAGATCCCCCAATATTCTTACACCAAGATCTGGATAAAATCATACCAAACCTAGGAGGGATATAAGCTACAACTATATCCATGACCAAAATTTTGGATGGGATTTGAGATAATGAAACAACAAGGTCTTTGATAACCCCCACGCATTTGACTTTTTTGGAATCAAAATAAAATAGATCATGGTATGCTTTAGTGATTTCTAACCCCATTTTTTCCATGACAACCTTTAGCATAAGATTATGAGAGGCTCCAGAATCTAAGAGGCAGTTATGAAGGATTTTTTCATGAATGTTTAATGAGATATAAAAAGGAGGAGTGGATTCATCCCTTTCTTCTACTATAGGCCCTAAAACAATAATAGGATTTTAATCTTGGAGATTAATCACATCAATAGAAGGGTCTGTAGCAGAAGAAGGTTGCAACCATTTCAAAATCTGATTCCTATAAGAATTAGTTTTAACCAATTCAGTCAGAGGAATAAGGATTTTGATCTTACTTATCTCATGTTCCAAATTAAAAGGAGAGGTTAACCTGTCTAATTCTAGAGCTGATAATTTCATAGCAGGTTGTACTTGTCTTTTTTCAGGATTCTTGTTGCATGTCTGTACTGCTGGGAGAATAGGTTTATCTTTCTGAGGAGCAGGTTTGTCTTTCTGAGGGGCATATTTTTCTTTCTGGACAACAGATTTTGATCAAAGATTGTACCCTTGTTGTTCAGTATTACAAAGCATATTATATGGACTTCCCCCGGCCCGTGAAATCAATGAATATTCATATTCCGTGTTAGGTGAATGAGGGCAATCTCATCTCCAAACAAATGAATATCCATATCTTCATCAACATCTTCAGCTTCTTGATTTTCTTCAATGTAATAACTCTGCAGAGGTGTCTAAATTTTCTGATCATCATTATTCTTCTTATCCCTTTGCATGATCTGAGGGTTATAAGGTATTATATATTGATTAGGATTCTGATTTCCTTCTTGAGGAGCATTCCATTTCTATTTTTCCAATCTGAGTTTAGACAGTTCATATGACATTTCCTCAATCTTTCTTGTCATCTCCTCCAAGGAAATCTTCTGATTTTTAGTATTAGATGCAAAAGACTTATATTCTTCTTTAAGCTTTCCTTTATCTGATCTCTTCTTCAATTGTTATGATGCTAGAATATTGGATTCAACTTCAAGAGTTGAATCTTGCATGTCAGCCAGAGTGGCTGATCTTCTTTCCCTAAGAAGTAAACAGAAATCAGCATCAAAGGCATTAGCATAAGTGACCTTTTCTAACCTTTCAATTGATTTGATATCATCTGGTATTTTCTGATACATTTGATTGAATCTCTGAGAAAATTCAGAGACATATTCACCGTTCTTTCTTCGAAGATTACTGAATTTTGTCATGTAATACATATCATCTTTCTTGTCTCCCCACTTTCTTAAAAAGGTGGCATCAAGGTCTTTGATGGTGGTAATAGAGTTATCTTTAAGGTTTCTGAACCATTTCCTCAATTCTCCATCTAAAATTTGAACAAAAAGCCTCATCCACACATCATCATAATGCACTTGGAAATTGTCAACAAAGGAATAAAAAGCAGTTAAATGCTCCTCTTCAGCTATTTCCCCTTCATTGTCAAACCTTGGAAGGTACTTCATGTAATCAGTTGTTGGGAGAGTATGCATATTATTTGGCAATACCAAAAGTGCATATCCGGCATCCCTGATATCATCCATTGGGTTGGTAGGTGTTGCACCAGCCATTGTTTGACCACCTAAAGGTTGATTTTTATGTGAGGACTGTGGTGATTGTGGTGATGAGAGCTTATGAATATTCACCAATTGAATCTTAGGAGAGGATTGGAGAATCTCTTCAATAAGTTTTTCAGCAGCAAGGATATTAACTTGGAGGCTAAGATTGGGTTTCTCTTCTTGAACTTCTTCAAGGATTAAGATCTTTTCTAAGGGAGGGTACTATGTTTCTTCATGGAATTCAAAGATTTCCTCAGATTTATATCTTCTCTTAGGATAGGGTGTGTAAAAATACTCTGGTTCTACAAATTCCTCTTTCCCCGAGGTATATTTTTTAGCAGGAGGTAAAATAAACAATTTTTCAGATCCTAATTTTTTAAGAGATTTGGATTGTTTTAGGATCTTCTCAGGATCTAAAACAGTAGGCACATTGGGAGATTTTGTATGGGCTCTAGTCCCCTTTCTCTTTGGATCCATAGTGTCTAATGTGGAGTCACCATGTGAAAATATATCCAGTCAAGTGTGCCGAATTATAGTTTCACCATCTACAATTAAATATATATCATGTCTTTCTACCCAGGGAAAATCTCATTGTTTCATCCTCGACATCGGAGCCAAAAGATGTTAGAGCTAGAAGTTGTTCCTAGACTGCGTTAGGAACAAGCCTAGCACATCTTATTTCAAAGGTTAAAAGAAAATAATTTTAAAGAGTTGTGAGGATCACACTCTTGATCTTAAAAGAGACTTAATGGATAAACTGTCAAGATCTCTTCTCTATGTGCAACAGATCAGGTAAACAAAACCTTAGTTGAGTCAAGTGAGAATGGGGTATATGTTGAAGAATAATAAATGAAACAAAACTGATAATCATAAAAGAGAAATCTATTCTTTGATATAATTAACCAGTAGAAGAATAAATCTTAAACCCATAAATCCTTCCTGAACCAGATTTAAAGGATCTTAAACACATATGTGGTGAAGATTGAACTATAAAAATAGGTAAATTCTTTCGGCACATACATACAACCATATAATCATATAATAGTAATAATGTGTTCAATATGAGTAATTAGAAATGAGAAACAAAATATAATGATACACACCAACTAAAGACTTCATTAACCACTGAAATATTTACACAGATAAGGTCGATCCAAACAGTTGTATATGATAAAGTATTTTAGGAAAACATGGATCCAACCCTTTCTTCTTCTACATTATTCAATATATAGTGTTTCAAATAGGTTACATGTACTTAGGGTCGATCCTTAGAATCAAGAACACCTCAAAACAAATCTCTACAAAAACTCAGGGCGAATTTCAGTTTCTAACTGCTGATATACCAAATCATAACAATTTACAAAAGAGCTCCTAAAATCAAGGCAACAACCTTGCATAACATCTCTTTGATTTGACATGTTTTGCATTCGAATGATGACATTGTTGCTTTATCTATATCTTTCTGATATATCTCCAATCTTCAATGCTCCACTTGAAACCAACCTTTGACAACTCAACACAAGTGGCTGATCTGGATCAATCTTTGTATCCTAATATAGTTTTTATCTTCACAAAATAGTGTATAGCTTCATAACATGATCCATTACATGATTACATGATTTATAGCCTTCCCTTGTTACAAAATATGAAACTACGTGTGAACAACAACAAAATCAGCTGCTACAGGTGTTCTGGTAGTGCCTTTATTTCCCCATGTATACGATTGTAGGAACTTCCTGTAGCGACCTTCCAAAAACTAGTCCCACGTGTTTTAAACTCTTTTCTTTTCCCATGTTATAGCAGGACATAGACAAAAAGGAGCATGATACCATAGACACAGGGAACAAAAAAGATTTTACCATCCTCCATTACTTTAAATCTCAAAAACTGGATTTATCCTGGAAGTCATATTTTTAAATTGACAACTTTCTATGCAGGATTGAGGAAGCTACTTCTGCCAACAATTCTAAGCTATTCTTTCTGGTCTTCTTAGATTGAGATCAGGTTTTCATACATTTAGGCTCATTCCCTTTAGATCCAATCTTAGGGTTTGGGATTTTCATATCCTTTTTACCTTGTTTCCTGGTAAGAACTTTGTTTTTCCCAATGATTGTCTTTTTATTTATGATCAAACCACCCTTCTTGGATTTATCCTTCTCGGGCTTAGTGACAGGATTTGTCTTGCTTGTATATGTATTTCCAATAGGTTTGACATGCTCTTCATCAATGATGATAGCTTTCTCTGTGATGGCAGGTTTATTCATTGTCTTAGACTTCAACCTGAACTTATTTTGAGGCCTTGTGCTTCGTTTCCTTACTAAAATTTTATACCTAGAGGTATCGTCTTCAGAGGAACTTGAAGCATGAGGATTGACCTCTGGGATAGGCTCTTTAAGATGTACAATATCTCAAAACTCTTTTGTTGTTTTTACAGGTTGTTGTTCCTCCACTCAAACCCTGGGTTTTTCTAAACTCATAGCCCTTTTTGAGTAAGTTTTATGTGCAAAAGGGAAAGGGTGCTTACCTCCAGCTAATATGTGAGAATACCCCGCATCTATTTTTTGACTGGCTAATGTAAATTTTACAGGCTTGTCTGGAGTCTTGAAGCATGTTGCTCGTTTACCCTTCTTTCCAAGAGTGGATTTACGACATTAGATGGAGTTTCTTGATTAGGTTTAACAATGTTTCCATTTGATTGAGAAGTAGGAGAATGATTTTCCTTCTCAAACACCGACTAGATCAAGAATTGATCCCAAGTCTTCTACAACATCCCTAATTTGGCCTTAACAAGAACTTTAATCAACCCCTGATCAAAAATCCCACGAGGAGGGATCTTGGTGTTTGCTTGAACTCTCATATCCATCTTGTTGAGATCCCATAAGAAATAATAAGGTAAATTCATCCTCTTAATCCTTGTTAGATGAAGCATAAATCGAAGGTGGAGTATGAATACAATAGAATAACGCCCCTCACATGTGATGAATTTCTTAAGCATGAGAAATTCTTCCATCCACTCATCAGTAATCCAATCCCTGGGGATTCCCTTGGCCCAATTAGGGTCTCTGTGTTCAGGCTTTAAAAATTGATTAACGTCTCAGCCTGTAATCAAATTATTTTTAAACCACCTTTCACCATCAGTGGGGAGGTTGCACGCAACAATTATAGATTCTTCAGTATCCTGCATAACCAGGTTGGTGCTTCGAGCCCACTATCCATTGAAATTCTCAGCAAATTCCTTGGCTGTAGTGTAATGGTTACCATCCAGTTTTGTACAGAAAAGGTACCACCCTGCCCGATCGAAAATGATTTGGGTATCTTTGTAAGCCTCCATGACTTCAAGCCCTTCAAGATCTTTCTGATTCACATGTCCACCTTTACACATCTACACAATCATGACCCGAAAGCTATATTCTTGGCTACAAAGAAGAGATTTGTCTACTGTGTAATGGGAATCAAGGAGATTTGCTATCTCTTCAGGGGCCAATTCAAATAAATTCGTTGTTGTAGTTAACGAACAAGGCGTCAATTTTGAAAACACATTGAATAAGACAATTTATCTGTGTAACCTTCTGGACAGCTAACACGTACAAATGACGATACACCCCATTACACATGCTATGGATGACGACAAGTACTTTGCTAACCGATTTTTCATACTCATGAGCTCGTAGTATGATCCACATCTTCCACGACTCACCAAAGTGATTAAAATGATCATGACTGGGGACATGTGGAAGTTCCTGTAGCGCCCAACCCGATTTCTCTTTTTCACTCTTGAGTGGATTAGACTTTGAATCTACAACTCATGAAGTTAAATAATAATGATGCATAAGTATTGACATGACTAATGGCTGAAATGAAAAGAATTTAAACCATTTGATGTCATCAAGTAATCATTTAAACATCTATCTAATTCCCTATGTCCCCTTTTAACAACATCAAGTCCATCTCATTCATTCACTCTAGCATTCTTTTAAAACCCTTAAAGGTGAGCTATTAAACCTTTAACAAAATGATAAAGATTTTTATAACTTATACAAAATTTTAAATACCAAGTAGGAATGAATGAGGAATAAAACAAGGTAGAACATAGTAGGTGTTAACAACAGTGGTGACATTGTTTCCTAGAAACTTCGACAACCATTTGTCAGACTCTTTTGGAATTGTGTTGGGGTATTCAAGAATGGTGGCCATGTTAATGGGTTTGTAAAGATCTTTTTCCAAAGGAGGATCCATTGGGGCAAGGGGAAGGGTACCTTAGAATAGGGTTTTGACAACAGGAGGCTTGAGGGGAGGCCTTCTTCGATAAGCCTTAGAAGGTTTGAACCTCCTTGGGGGAAAATCCTTAAGGGAAGATGAATTTTGGGAAGGTGAAATCGCCATATGAGCTTGAAGAAGAGCTCATCAAAGGTGGAAAGGGAATTTCCTTTAGGTGGAGTCATTAGGAAAGCTAGGGAAAGGCTTAGGGATATATTTCCAAAGTGTCATTAGGGTTTGGAAGAGGATTCAAAATCCTCCCCGAAAACGATGCCAAAATGCTATCACGCAAGTTGTAGGTTTTGAAAATCTTGACCCAAACCTCGATATGGTGACAAATAATAGACCATCTACTCAGTGTCATGTTAGGCAGGTATTGTCGTCACTTTAGAGATGAAGTAATCACCTCAAGGGGGGAATCTCGGTGACCCTAGGGGGAAATGAGATGGAAAGTGGTATAATGGAAGTGTAGCCCATATAGGTCAAGATACTAAGTGCGGAAAGTCTTGGGAAATAGTATTGGTGTTATCTAAAGGTTTCTGAGAGGTATGAGTACCTACAAAGGGTGATTTGTACCTGCTTGAGACACAAGGAAAGCCAAGTATGCAATTAATATGTTAGGTGGACAAGCAATTTAAGCTTGATGTCCCTAATTGTAGCACTAAAAAATAATATATATCAGTGATAAAAATTTAGTAAGAGATGCAAATAATGATGCTAAAATTCTAGTTAAATAGGTAAGAGATTGTTGGATTACTGAGAGGGGGGGGGGGAGGGTGAATCAGTAATTAGAAATTATACCATTTATTAATCCTTTAAAACACAATGTATATTACTTTATATTATTCAACCATTTTCATCTATTTATCATCAATATATTACTGTATCATAAAAATTAACATCCATCAGTGCATAATAAACAATAACAAACACATCCACACAATGCACAATACACCAATATTTACATGGAAATCCAATGAGGGAGAAAACCAAATAATGTTTTTCTTATATTTCAAGAATTACATTCAATGAAGCACCAACTTCCAATTCTTTAGCTCCAACTGGAAAGAGGCTTCAACCCCCTAGTTTCTCAAGCTCCAACCTGAAGGAGGCTACAACCCCCTAGGTTCTCCGACTACAACTACCTAGTTATCAAGCTTCAACCTGAAGGAAGCTCCAACCCCCTGACTCTACGACACCAACCGGAAGGAGGATACAACCCCCTTTCCTTACCCTGTCCAACCACCCTGAAATATAAGTGTCAAATGATGAAACCACTACCACACTTTCCCTATGAGATATACCACTGTAAACATGTATCAATCTATGCAAACAACTTGTAACCAACCTGTACCAATAACTTGTAGTCAACATGTACGAATAACCTCTAATCAACCTGTACCAACATATACCAACAACCTGTACCAATAATCTCCTTAATAGATCAAATATGATAACATATATCTCATACCCAATATCACAAGAATATCACTCAAACCATGTGCATCCATGTCTCTCTAGTCATGTGCCATACATGTGCATACAATCATAATCATGTGTAATAAACCCTCACATGGACTAGACATCAAACCCTTACTGATATGCAACCTCAAACTAAACCAACAACTTCAGCAACACATCACAACCAAAAGACCAATATCCATATGCCAAATACCAACAACAAAATACCAATTGTATCCCTCAACAAATTTGAAACATGCAGCAATATTGAACAACCAATACCATCTCAAGAGATAAACCCTAGCTCACAAAGCATACCTCAAACAAGATTTGCCATATCTCTCATAAATAGACTCCAACCATGTATTAAATATTATTCCAATATAACCATCTATGAACCAATACTAAACTTTGGTAGATCTTCCTCATATCAATTCTACATCAAGCCCTAAACTTCCAAGAGGGCATCCAATAGATTTACAAGACAAACCCTTAACCAAATTTATAGATTCAACACTACACATATGAAAACCATACATTATTCTTCTTGTAGTTGTGGATCTATTAGGGATCTTTTTCTATAGCCATGATTCTATTGTCGTGATTTTGTTGTCGCGATTCAAGCTAGTAAATACTAGTTTAACCCAAGAATGGAAGAGAAATACTTTAGCATGAAACAAGGCTGAAATGAAATAGTATTGCAGAGATAATATTGCATCCTTATGGATGTCACATTCAAGTTATTACAACCAAGAGATCAACCATCGAAACTTGCCAAAAATCCACCCAAAAAATGCGCTAGGGTTAGTAGATTATAGGGGAAAACTTTTATCAACTTTAGACGGTTGGTTTGTGAGTTAATTAGAAAGTTGTATTAGGGTTTATGCAGCCCTAATGGATTTAGATGAAAATTTATGACAGAAAAAAGAATACTAAGAGAACTAAGATGCCCTTGAGGGGTTAGCCACCTCAAGGCATCCACAAAAGAACCCAACTTAAGAAATTTTGATTTCCCACCAAAACATGTTTACCAATGCAAACAATTTTACTTCTCCAATGAAAAAATAAGATTAGTGCCTTTATAATTGGGTGAATGGAATATTTAAAGTGTAAGTTAGATCAACAAAATCCCTAGGGGTGTAAATCCTCTTGCTCCCTAGGGTATTCCAATCAAACTAGGGTAAGTCTAGGAGGGTATACACACTTGTATTTCTCCTAGCAACCCTTGCCCAAGAATGACTTATAAACTTAACAAATGAGATGAATCTTAATGGAGGGTGTCTGCAACATACTCCTCCTAGGGTTTCAACCAATAAAGGGCAAGAATAAACAAGAAATAACTAACAAGTGCAATTTTTTCCTTACCAATTCCAAGAAAGAGAGAGATCAAACCCTAGTTCACCAAGCATTTATCATTCAAGAGAAAGTGAAGAAGCCTCCAAGAGGTGCACACCACTTAGCCACATCCAATCACCAAGAAATAACACTATAATTCATTTGCAAGAGAGAGAGATACCAAAATTCTCAAGTATAGTGAAAAATTCAACCATTAGTCTTCTCACAATGGGAGAGGTATGATGAAAATGAGATAGAAATGATCTCTACTTATACAAAATGTCTCAAACATAGTTTGTCTTCTTAAGTGTAAACACAAAATAAGGGGACAAAAACACTTATTTTTCCTGTTTACATAAGTAATTCATTTTTAATTCAAACTTAAAATTTAAAAATTGCACAATAGAAACCCTAAAATGATGTCACCCCCCTAAGGGTGACGTTTTGATCCTTTGAGAAAGTCATTGGAGCATAAGGTTGAATTTGTTGGGGCTCATAGAGCCTCCCTCTCATGCATTATAGCCTCCTCAAGTCTTATTCCACCAAATCATGCCAAGTGTCAACAAGTAGCAACTTCATCACCACCAAACACTAGCCCCAATGATGATGTTAAATCCTTAAAGGTGACATTTTATCCCCTACAAGCAAATCATTTGACATGCGAGGCATAGAAAGTTCCTCTAAGTTGTCCTCTAGGCCTCCTAAGACATGTCTTCGTGATCCATCATGATGGCCCTTTGCATTGAACCTGTGGGCTTCAAACCCCATGGAAGCCCAAGCTAGGCTTGTTCCTCCAAAATTGTCCACCAGCTGGGTCCTGCAAAGACAAATGGATATGCCCTCCAAGGATCTCAAGTCAAAGAATCATGATGAGTAAACAAAATCAATAAAATATCCATCTAAGAATGTACATCCAAACTACCTCATCACAATAAACCAATGCTCAAATACCCTATGCAATTTTCCAAGTTTAGGTATGGGGGGTTGACAAAATGACCTATTGGGTGAATCATACCTCAAGTTTAGGGGTGTTTCCCGAGGGGGCCTCCTCCTAAGTCATGTGGATGAGGTGACATGGATGAGGGGAAGACTTTTGGGCATGGGGTTCATGACATACAAGGGGTTGTAGTGTCTCACTTATGGGTTCCTTTGTAGAGGGTGTGATTCACCTTCATTTTCAATGCAACCTTTTTCCAATCCCATTTATTGTCTTTAATTCTTTTAGGATGTTTCCAGGTTGAAGCTAAGGTGGGGCTTCTACCTAAGCAATAAAAAATTTTCCCACCTTGACTCTACCCTGGTCACATCATGCTTCCCTGAGTTGGAAATATGTGTGGGGCTTCTACCTAAGCAATAAAAACAGTTCCCACACATGCCCCTCCCTGGTTGTCATTTTTTATTAGTTATTTTTTCATGGGTCCCATCAATTTTTATGAGAGACATTTCATTGTCCTCGGGATCCCTAGGTGATCATCTAGAAGGTTAATGGTTTGGATTTTATCTTTTTCCATCTACAAGCCTTTAGGCCTTCAACCCCTTCCTCCCATGAAATGAGGGACAACCCCTTCTTCAGTCAGTACACCCAAAAATCCCAAAAGGTAAGGAGATGAGGGGATGAAGTGTGGAAGGTGACAAGTATGGTCAGGAATGGAATGATGACTCGTCAAAAGGACCTCCCAGTAGCATCCCTATCCCTAGGGGTGACCCACTTACTAGGGCACAATGTCAACCACCAAAGTGAAACAGGGAAAATATCATAATGTCCAAGCAAACGTCACATAATCAAAATCAGTAATAGATGAAACAAACTCAAATGCCTAAAATATTGAAATGACACTCACCATAATACCTGACTTGTACCTCATGGAGCAAGACTCGATGTCTTCTGGAGGCCAATTGATGTGGTGGATACCGTCGTGATGAACCTGGAGCTGTGGTGGTGAGGTGGGTCTCTCTCTGTGCAAGTGGACATTGTTGTTCAAGTTGTGTCTCAGTACTCCATGTCTGCAACCTGAGGGCCTCGAGATATCATCTCCTTAGTTATCCCTAGGAGTTGGGGATAACATGTCATGTTATCAAAGTCATTTTCCTATGACATGATAAAGGTATTAAGTGGATTACTATCAAGAAGAAGCATTGAATACTATTATAATGCTCCATCTCTAGTAATAATATATAATTTAAACAATTTTAGGGATTATTTAAAGATTTGGAATATAAACTAAAAAATATATGTGACATGAAAATATGTTTGATCCATTTCTAACTCAAAATAATTGCATACAAGTACATTCAAATGTTGAAACCAACATATTATATGTAAGACATGTATGCACTATCTAGTTATTCAGGGCATGACTGGAAAATCCAGATCATGTTATCTCATCCCTTAAGTGGTCTAGAGGACATATGTGGACCCGGATATTTTATAATTGACAACCAATTGAGATCTAGTTTTATGTGCAAAATTGTTTAAAGTAGTAAAACAATTCATCAAAAATCATCTTATTCGAAAGGAACAAAAAAGTAAACCAAACAAGATGGAATCCTACATATCCATATATATGTATTTGATGCAAAAAAAAATTGGAATGTTTAAAAATATCATAATGGTATGTCATCTTCAATTATTCGTTCATGATAGGATTTTGTCATTTTCCATTTTCTAACTTTCGATTGTTTCTTTGATTGAACCTCTATTAACTTTATGCGTGTTGCACATACCAAATGATTATATTGGCACCTTATGACATATGACTGATAGTCTTGAAAGTGAACACGACTTTCAGTTTGATGGGTTTCTTGAAAAAAATAGTCTTTTGGTATGATGGATCATCTTTCATATATAAAACCGTTATCATCATAATTCTCTAATAACTTCATCTTTTTTTTTGTGTACCACATCGAATAATATTTAACATTTTCATTGTTGTCTACAGGTGCAACCACAACAAAGACATCTCCTGCAAATAAGGGCATGTGCCAACAAACAACTCGTATATCAACATGCACAATTCTACATTATATATTTTATATAGTGTATCTACATTCTTTAAACATAAATTTTTTTTTTGAACAATTGTAACATTTTACCTTCTCTAACAAGATTGGAAACTCTATCACTATCAAATGTCATTGTAGTTTCAATTTCTTCTACTATATCCTCTAAGATTGCAAGTGGCATTTTCCCCTTTGTATTAATTTATGTATGTTCCCAAGCTTTAACATATTTGCCAATTTCATTTTCACAAATCTCTATGGATTGTGTGTCCTCTATGCAAAGTGAAAAAAAATAAGATCCATTCCTTCTATCAAATGCAAACACATTTTGGTAGGATTTTGTTTTAATTGAATGTAATTTTTGAGTCATGTGTATTATACTAGCTTCATATGGGATCGATATATCTACATCTTGGGTTCCAATATGCCAAAAATACATGCATGGTTCAAGAATAATTTATTTAAGTAAATGAAATGTCAATATATGTTAAAGACAAATTATTGATATTGAACTTGATTGAATCATATTTTGATGTGAATAAAACTTTCATGTGTACAACATACACACACACACACACACACACACACACACACACACACATGCGCACATCCCTTGACGAATTATTTCCATGGCTTATAGTTGCTCGACACCATTGAACAACTTGATCAGTAGATACAAATTGATTGACATAAGGGTTCATCTGATACCTTCGAAGTGCTCGTTTTACACATGCCCCAAAGTGAAATTGTAGAATGCAAAGAAAATGTTGCCCCCAAAAAAGCAAAAAATGTAGAGTGAGATTGTTGCACGAATGTGTTATAACTTTTCGACTGAAAGTGTTTATATCTTTCCATGCCAAATCAATGCATCCCCTTTTTTTTCTTGGCCATTGAATGTTTGTATTTTCAACTTTTCGGCTGAAAACACTGCTTCAACCAAAAGTTAGCCATTTGGTTTTGTTTTTACTATAAAGTGAAATTCTAAATAAAAAATACTTTTGTTTACCGAAAGGTGAAAAACTTGTGAAAATATAATTTATTTTCTCAAAAAACAAGGAAAATAGACACCCACATTCATGGTTTACAAAATCTACAAGGACAAAATCATTAACAAAATCTACAAGTCAAATATATCTAAATCTGTTGATAGAGTTATTTAATAATGACTTGGTTCTTAAGCATGTTTATATGATATTGACATTTTAATTAAAAAATATTTATATAATTAATTATGTATATCATTTATAAATATTTTTTTATATTTCGATGCATTTAAAATCAAATATTAAAATTGAAAATGAAAATTCATTAATTATAACTATAAATAAGATAGTTTGTTAGGGTGGACCAAGCGATCAGGATTAACACTTGTAATGTCTCATGTTAGTTAATGTCCCATCTCAGTACTGGTTAACCATCTCGGTTTGTATCCTAGCTAACCTCACTGTGGGATTGTGGGTTTTATGCCTAAAAAACTAGGGTTTATAGTGGTAGCCCGAACTTCGACCTTATGTCTTGTGGGATTGTGATCTTTTCGCACAAAAAATTGGGGTTTATAGTGGTAGCCCGAACTTCGACCTTATGTCTTGGAGGTGAGATTCTACCCAATTATCGATTTCCCAGTTAGATAATCAATAACAATCTCAATGCTACTCAAAGCTTTTCCTCTCTTTTTTAACAATAACTAGGCAGCATATGCTATAGTATGTGTAACATGGCTACTATGCTCTGAAAAATTATAACTAACTTCTATACAATCCATATTCATCTCTTCTATATGCCCATAATACAAATTTGTTGCATCCCTATACACAAAAAAAAATCCTTTGAAATGATAAATCCTATAATATATGCCTAAAACTCTAAACATCTTCTAGGCGTAAACTTGCATGTTATTTCGCATGTTCAAATAGTGTTATCTTCTCATTAAACTAGTTCATTTTTTCTTCTCCCTTGTTTTCTCCTCTAAATGAGGACTCTGTCATTTTCTAAGAGGACACAATTCAATTATGATCTCTAGGAATATTCAAGGCCAAATTCCTTAGAAGGTTTCATTTTATTTCCACCACCACTATTTGTTTTTTCATTTCAAATAAAGTGTCCATAGTTTATGCCATCTGAGTGGAAATTTGGTTTTCCGGATTGTGCAATTTAGAAACCAAATTACAAATCAAGGACCTATTGTAGTGAATGTGCTCCTTGTGACTTCGAAGAGCATGTCATATCTCTAACGGTTCATGGGAGTCCATATGTCCTATGTTCCACTGGAATATTCAATGGGGAAGGAATGATACCCTCTTCTTATTTATGATCCACTTATTTTCAATTGTCCTGCTTTGAAGTGACTTTGTGAACCGAAAACCCTAAAGCAATATAGATCCCACACTCAACTAAGAACGTTGAAGACAAAATTCATTGAAATATCTCATGGAGGGTGGTTTCCCTGGAAGTTATTTGATAGCAACAAGAAGCAAAAACAATAAGTAAAAACAATAGGAAATGACTTGCCTTATCACAAAGAATTCAAACACTTACGCCATGAAGTAAAACTATTATCCCACCACTAGCTTGGAGTACAAGATTGAACATGAGATATGCAGTTTGAGTTAAATGTTGATGCATCCGACTAGTGGGCTCACAGCACTTCATAGTGTTGTTCATATGATAGATGATAAATGAATTATATGTGGAGTTGTGGTTTATATTTCCAATTCTTTTCACCATAAGGTTACCATGTGACAATTTAATAGAGAACAACATGTCATATCCAAAGAAAGTTTAAGGTATGTAGTAATGTTGCAAAGTTTCATTCACCATTAAGTCCCCCATTTTTAACCTAGTTCTATGATTTTCCCAATCATCGACTTCCTTATTGCCTTCACACAAAACATGATAGAATGTACATTATGAGAACAAACTTTTCATATCCAATATTGATACTAAGGGATGGTCTCTGTTATCGCACAATTTGTAGCTAGGTCAAAAGGCTGCAAGACAGAAGGCCAAATTGGCGTAACGGGAACCTATCCCACCCAATGTCACCACGATGGGGAGGTTCTTTCTCTTTAGGGAGGTTAGGCCCAGGGGAGACGTCCCCAGTAACCTGGAGTTTTGAAGAGGCAAAAGTTAAAGGTCAAAAGTAAAGTTCTCCCCTTCACAGGTCACCACCAAAACAGATAGTCCCAGCTAAACAACCAATAATGAAGTGAAGGCCCAAGGAAGAAAACCTACCCGAAACAAAGCAACAACAAACCAATATATGCAAGCTATAATTCAATGGGTTAGTACTTCATATGACTATCTTATATCAATATATAAGCAATTATAACAATAAATATTGACGAAGTCAATGTTTGTTAATACATCAATGAAATAATATCACTCCACCAATAAATATCAAGATGATGTAGCAATCAATGTATCCAATCAATCACTCACTCAATAAATGCTTTAAACACCATTTAATTGTTTATAAACTGAAACATTGTTGCGTCAAGATGAAATAACCAAGGGTGACGTCAGTATTCCTAGGGTTAGTAGTTAGTTAGGGTTTCAATTTAGAAAAAGAGTTTGAGAGTTTGTTTGATCACTTTCACTTCAATGTTGGAGGTCTAAGATCAGTGCCTAAGGGTTAATGGAGTCAATTTAATGGAGGACGCAAGGGTTGAAGGAGGAAGACTAAGGACTAGAGGGAAGGGTTCTGAAGTGCTGCTATGGCAGGGCCCCAGAATCAGATCCCTAGGGGAGAGAGGCTCACTCTGGTGTTGCTAAGGCAAGGCCTCGTGCTCTCTCCTCCTTCCTTAGGTTAACTTGGTAGAAACGGCTAGCATAAAAGATAAATCAAGACAAGAGAGTGTGGTGAGGGAGAGTGTTGTTACAGCAAGGCCCTATCACCAAACCCTAGAAGCAGGATGACCCTAGGTGTAGATAGCCTAGACCTGGGACGTCTCCTCCTTCTTGACTTCTGAAAGTACGGCTAGCTCAGGGGGAAGAAGCAATAAGAGTGTAGCTATGGCTAGGCTCTTTCTTCCTTCTTCAATGGCTGAAAATTTCTCTTTTAGGGGACATGAGACAACGACCTACTTGTGTGTTTGTCCCCTAGGGTTTTGAATCAACAATATTTATAAATAGATGCAAGAATATAAGACTACAACCATTCAATCAAGAAGTTTTGCAGAAAAAACACTTACATATCACCATGAAATAGCATGCAAACCCTAGTTGTAAACCTTCCTTCAAGAGAAATGCCAAAAATGCCAAGAAATGCCTTCCTTCAACAAGTGCGCCTCACTAAAACAACAAAAATACCCAATTAGGGCGCTAAAATCAGACCTCACTAATGAGTGAGTGATGTGTTATGATAAAATGAGAGTAAAAACTCCTCAACATATCCTGTATCAATGACCTTAATTAACCTTTAGGTCATAAAAAGGCCGACAAGGCCATAATACTGTTTTTTACATTAAATTGTCAAATTAAAACCCTAACTGAGCTAGTAAAAAGGTAAAAACCCCTTCAAGGGATGTGTTATCCCCTTTTAAGGCAGATGAAACATCTAGGAGCAAAACGTTAGCCCCCCAGGGGCCTCTCCAACATGCCACACGTGCCACTGTTGCCCAGTTTGCCTCCATGAATGCCCATGAAGATGGGTGATGTCATGGTGAGGATGGGGGCGTTCTGAGCCTTCCAAGGCCAACGTTCCACTAAGAAGGGGTCATTGCCCCTAGGTCGGGCTCCGCCAAAGTGCCTCTGATGGAACGTTCTCTTCTTCTCCGGTGTAATACCCTAATCAACCATTGTCCTATCTCTGCCCCATGATGGGTTCTCAGGAACCATCTGATGGGCTCTTCAGCCCCATGGAGGTTCGAATTGATCATCTCCCCATGTGTACCAGTACCTGTCCGTCGGGCATGGTCCTGCACATCAAAAACTACGCCCTCCATGGGCTCATTAGTCACGGGGATCATAGCAATGTTAATCACATTTCATCATTAATATTATCAAAAATATGCATAAAAACCATGATACATCGGTCAATAGCTCAAAGATATTACAAAAAACCTACAATACAAGATTGAAGAAAAGGACAAGACGTCCTATTGGGCTAGTATCCACAAGGAAGGAAAGTCTCAGGAAGGTTTCATCCAAGCCATGTAAATGAGGTGATGTGGCTAGGGGATGTCAAGACATGTGGGTAGAGTGAGAGCCAGGGATGCATAATGTTATATGTGGGTGCCTTTGTAGAAGGCAAGTTGTACCTGTCATGGATGCAATTTTTCCAAGCCCGTTTTTGCCTTTATTCTTTTATTTTATTTGTTCTTTTCTTCTTCTTTTTCTGGCTCGTGATGATACCTCCTTTCCCTTGGCCATGCAACCAAAGGTCATTGCCCTGGCGTGGTAACTAGATGATGACAATGTCATACTATTAGGTACCCATGAACATAATAGGTTGGTTCGTGATGAGACCCCCTATCCTCTTGACTAGGTCTTGTTTGTTATTTTTTCGGGTCCCTGGGTGAAGCATCTCAAGGTTTTATCTCTAGGCTTTTATCTTTTACCAGCTGCTTTTACCTTCTGGGCCTTTAACCCCTTCTTCCCACAAGATAACGTGCAACCCTACAAACAGGTCAATCCAATGTCCGGACAAGGGGAATGGGATAAATGAGCGGGAGATAAAATAAAAAAAGTGGTGGTATGATGGGAGCGAACAATGGCTCTTCAGAAACCCCCCCGGTGGCAAACCAAAACCTATGGGTACAGGCTTTCTAGGGCACCCTGCCAATCTCCCCAAGCATGGTCAAGTGGGCTAATGTAAGATCCAAGCAGTTGTCAGAGATAAAAGGAATCAGATGCATATATTTAAAGGTTTTAATTATCAAAAGTGACACATACCATGATACCTAGACCAATTACCTCATGGAGCAAGAGCCTCCTCTGATACAAGACCAAACCGAAGGTGATGGATGTTACTACTACTGACAAGACGAGTCTGATGAAAGAAGAAAAGGATGGGTCATCTAGGATCATGCTCAGGTCAATCCTGCTCTCAGTACTCCATGTCTAGGACCTGTAGGCATCGAGACATGATCTCCTAGTTATCCCTAAAAATTGGGAATAACAGTCTCTAGGCTCAAAGTTATTTACCATATAAATGATAATTGTTTTTGAATGATCGATTATTATGAGGGATTCAATCCTAATTCATTAGCCACATGGCATAAGCTTCTGCCCATTATTGGAGGTGATGCTAAAACCCCATGAATAATAAGTTTCAAATGTCCCTTCAAGATCCGTAGTTATCCGTGTACCTACCATTCCACAAGGTTTTTCCTTTTAGAAAACGAAAAATAAATCTCTATAGAAATTGTTGTACACTTTAAATGAAAAACTTTTGAAGAATAATAAGTTTCAAATGTCCCTTCAAGATCCGTATTTATCCGTGTACCTACCATCCCACAAGGTTTACGATGCTAGCTAATAAAGTTTTAGTGTATTAGTGAGATTGGTTTAACTATTTCTTTTAATAAAGTATTTTAATCATTTTCTACTTTTATTTTAATTTTTAATATAAATTTAAATTCAATAAATTTCATTAAATATTTATAATATTATAAGTTAATAGAATTTAAGTTATTAGTTTATGACCAAAAAAAATCGTTAGTTTAGTTACTAGTACATATAAATTGAGTTAATGTTTCAATCTAAAATTTTAAGTTATAATTATAATATTTTAATTTATAATTATATTTTTTAATTTTAATTGGTAAAAAGTTTACATGTGATTGATTTTTTCATTTTCAAAGAAAAAAATAGGAAACTTGTAAGTTTAAAAAATTAAGAAAACTTTAAAAAATTACACATTATTGACATTAGTGTGTCATTAACTTTTTAATATAAGGTTTATGTGTCAAATTTGATCAAAGATGAGGTTTTTCTTTGTTTCTTTGGAGAGGAGGCATTATCATTGAGGGCGATCAATAACCACCCCATGTGAGATATCTAGGTTGAAAAAAAGATGTGATGGGTTCATTGACTTCTTCGTGGAGCCACACTAACAAGAAGAAACAAAGCTTAGCCCTTTCCCATCTTGATGTTCCCCTACTTTCCCCGATAATGACGATGAGCCCCCATAGGCCAGATAGAAGAGGGAGTCCTCGTCCTTGGTTCCCAAGCTCAAGCTACCCCATAAAGTGAGCTAGCCATATCGGGCTTCAACAAAATGAATGGCTTAAAAAACCAATAGAGGAAACTTGGTGTTTTTTAGTTTTTTTTTCTCTTTCTTTGGTTTTGAGTAAAATTTGCAATTTTGTGCCAGTTACTAAGAGAACCACTATTAGTGCAAGGTTGCCTTTGATTCCTCGAAAGGCTCAGCCAAGTGGGTGCATGGATTGGTTTCAAAGGGAAGTGCAATCCATAATATAGAAAAAGAGATGGAAGTTTTCTTGGTATAATGAATAAAAATATAAATCTTGATTAGTATTTTTCCTGTATTTAACAAAACATTTAAAATAGTCTTATCAAAGAACTCCAAAATTTTTATTTGTTAACTATTCAAATTTGACATAATTTTGAAACAATTTTTTAAGAATGCATAACTACATAGATTGTAGTAATTCTTTAGTTATTTTTCATGAATGTTTCATGAATAATTTCATGAATGCTTGGAGTCTCAAATTCATGCAAATACAAAATAGTAACCCATATTATGTTGTCACAAAATATAGTAATGAATTTGAGTGCTTTTTTTCTTTCTTTATTCATTTTCTTTATACATGCAACATTCTTAAACAAGGAAAATAATTGCACTACTATAATCTTTCTCTCCTATATTTACCCAACACTCTCTTACATCATATCAACTTTTTTTTGTCTTTGATAATGGGTGGAGTGTCCACTCGAAACGTTCCACTTTTCACAACTTTGGTTTTTACAACATTATGACTAATTGTGAAAAAATACATTATCATATTATGTTTACATGTTGTCTAAATTAATAAGAAAAATTAAAAGATTTTATTAAAAAAAATGGATACAATGAAGTTGTAGAAAATGTTTAGTTATATAGAATAGATGAATTTGTGATAATTATTTTGAATTCAAGAGAAATCAAGTTATTGATATTACCTAAAGTTATTTTAATTTTTAATATTTATTTTTTCAAAATAAAACACATATTATGGTAATTAATAATAGTTTTATGAGATTAGTAGTGAAAAATATAGAAAATGATGAAGTAAAATATTATTCAAAGATTCAGGCGTCAAAGCATGACGTTCACATATAAACATAATGTTGGTGGAAAAAAACTAAAATTCACAAATAACATGACATTGTTAATGCTATGGACAAGATTTTATATATAGATAATCCACAACAATGCTAATTACTTTACAATTTCCAATCAAATTTCAACAAAAACAAATCACATTAACAAACTAATATAGAGCCAACAAATGTTTAAAAACCATTATTCAAATTAATGTTTTGGTGTAATTTATAGGAAAATGAGTTATAAAATATAGACAATAAAACATAGATTAAATTATAAAAACAATCAAAATTTATTTTTTGAATTGTTATATAATAAATGAATTTTTTATTTATATTTTTCTCTAATAATATTAAATTAATTAAATATTCAATTATATTGACAACCATCAATTAAACCAACTTTTTAATTTATTAATTCTTTTTGATTGACCTAGTAAAGGGATTATGGAAAAAAGCAACCAAGGTCAAATGCATACCCTACTTGAATTAAATGGGAATGTAAGTAATGGAGGTTGTGGATGCGGAGGCTCGCTGACACCTCCTTAAAGATAACTCCTGCGAGGGAAGAGACCTTGGACTCCCGACGAAGATCGGACTGGAAAAACATTGCCACTCTACATTGGCTTCAAAGCTTTTCTTGTGGCAGACACGGGGTGGTCCTTCTTGAGCAACAAGTTTAGCATAAGTTCCAGTAGGAACCAGGATGTTGGATTTTCATTTTTTGGATTGTACATAAAATCTGTATAGACAAGGTAAATGTTAGTTGAATCCTGAATACATTTCTTGCAGCTGAATCAAAGATGATTTTAGTCCTAAAAATACTATAATTAGATCAACATAGAGCATAAGTTTGTCTGGTTTTCTTTTAGGTGGGAGATCCAACTGCAGACCATAGTTGTTGGGAGAATCCAGAGACAATGGACACTCCAAAGACTTTGAACAAGATATATAAATCCACTCTCGGGACAAAAATCTCAGCGAAGACAGTTGCAGCATTGGTGGCTGCCTCGATTTTCTTTGTACCCACCTTTGTCCTTGGATCCTATTAGACAGAGTGTTTTTGTTGTGTCAGAGAAAGCAAACATTGAGTTTAATTTTGGAACATCTCCCATGAGACACATGCAAGTGCTTCAACTCCTAGCCCTTTGTTGTGTTGTCAGTTGTAAGCTTGAAATGCCTCGACGGAGTAGGCTAACTCGGGAGCAATCTTCCCTCCCGACTAGCTTTCCGGCGACCCCTTCGTGTGCACTATTCACCTGACGAAGCTCTGCCAACTTTGGCTTTCCGGCGACCCCCTTCGTGTGCACTATCCCCCTGACGAATCTCTGCCAACTTTCCGCAGCGTACACTGTTAGCATTTCGCCGTCGCGGGAGAGACTTGAATTCGCAATTAAACCTGGAGACCTACTGTTAGCATTTCGCCTAGCCGGAGAGACTTGAATTCGCAATTAAACCTGGAGACCTACCAACCAAGCTAGCTCAGAACCAGGAGATCGGATCCTCCGTACCGAACTATCAACCAAGCCAGCGCAGAACCGGGAGATCGGATCCTCCATAATTTCTCTGTAAAACTCTAGTCTGCAAAATCTTTAGGAGAAGGCCCGGCCGAGCCGAGTTTCGCGCGTGGAACCTCAGCTACAAGCATATGCGGGATAGTGCCATGCAACTAGAACATCAATTCCGCCATCGGAGCAGCTAGACCTTTTCTAAAGTTATTTTTTATTTAGAAATGAGATTTTTTAAAACCATATTAAAGGGATCCCCACTGGACTTATGAACTTCAACCCACGACTAAGAATAGTTTATTTGTATGTGGTTTTTATCCATTATTAGAATTACTAGTTTTAATTACTGAAATTACAGAATGAAGTTGTTTCAATGTGAACGAAGACCTAAAAATCCATGTAGAATTTGCAAAATTTTCATTTTCAAAATTGCTATTTATTGTCCCATTCCATTAAATTATCTCAGCAGAGGGGCACGTTTGCTACACTAATAGACTGCTCAGTTGATAAGAAAATACTAACAAAATCAAGGACATAGCTTTCTCATAATGGTTTCTAAGGCTATAAAGTCTCTCCTCCTAACTGAGGATTTTTGTAAGAAAGATTAGTAGCCTCCTTGGCAAATAGACTGCTCAGTTGATAAGAAAATACTAACAAAATCAAGGACATAGCTTTCTCGTAATGGTTTCTAAGGCTATAAAGTCTCTCCTCCTAACTGAGGATTTTTGTAAGAAAGATTAGTAGCCTTGGCAAAGGTTTTTTTGGTAAGAAAGGTTAGTAGCCTTGGCAATCTTTTAAAAAGCTTAGAAGCTTATTAACCTTAAGTATTATTGTTCTATGTTTTTGAGGAGGACAGAAAATCTGGTCCTCATTTAGTGCTGATCCTTGGATCATTGAAAAAATATCTTCCTTAAGTATTATTGTTGTGTGTTTTTGAAGAGGACAGAAAATCTGGTCCGTGTTTTTGAGGAGGACAGAAAATCTGGTCCTCATCTAGTGCTCTGCTTGAGGATCATTAAAAAAAAATCTTCCATCCTCCAAATTAAAAATTAAATAATCTCCTCATACCTATGGATGTAAACAAAAGGATGACGAAGTTCCTTATGAAAGAAGTTATGAGTTAGAGTGAACTCTGGATTATTAAATTATACAGTAAGCCAATGCCAATGTTGGAATTTGTCCATTAAATTGGAAACTCCCCGTCATATGGGAAACTGCAAACTAAATGGAAACCAAATTGAAAACTGCCCATAAAATTTGGACACTGGATATTACTTTATTTCTTCCTCCGTTACTCCATTTTAATTAAGATTTCCAATTCCATCTTTTGGACACTGGATATTACTCCATTTCTTCCTCTGTTACTCATTTTAATTAAGGTTTTTAATTCCATTTCATTTTAATTAAGTATTAAGGTTTCCAATTCCATCTCATTTTAATTAAGGTTTCCAATTCCATCTTTATCGCCATAAATCATGGCTTTAGTTGGTAATTGTGGTTAAGGTTTCCAATTCCATCTTATTTTAATTAAGGTTTTTAATTTCATCTTTATCGCCATAAATCATGACTCTAGTTGGTAATTGTGGTTATAAAAGGCAAAGCTTTCCATATGTTTACTCATTTTAATTAAGGTTTCCAATTCCATCTTTATCTCCATAAATCATGGTTCACGCTTTCCATAAGTTTTGGCATTAGCATCTCACTTTTAGGTATATAACTATGATTTAAGAGAATTACTTTACAACTCTAATTTTAGTGGTTTAATTTATCAAATTCCTTAACATATTCACTATCAAAGTTGTACAATTAAATTACTCTTTTCAAGGTTTCCAATTCCTTTTTTTTGGACACTGGATTTTACTCATTTTAATTAAGTATTAAGATTTTCAATTCCATTTTATTTAATTGAGTATTAAGGTTTCCAATTCCATCTCATTTTAATTAAGGTTTCTAATTCCATCTTTATCGCCATAAATCATGGCTCTAGTTGGTAATTGTGGTTAAGGTTTCCAATTCCATCTCATTTTAATTAAGGTTTTTAATTCCATCTTTATAGCCATAAATCACGGTTCTAGTTGGTAATTGTGGTTATAAAAGGAAACACTTTCCATATGTTTACTCATTTTAATTAAGGTTTCCAATTCCATCTTTATCTCCATAAATCATGGTTCTAGTTAGTAATTGTGGTTATAAAAGACAACGCTTTCCATAAGTTTTGGCATTAGCATCTCACTTTTAAGTATATAACTATGATTTAAGGGAATTACTTTACAACTCTAATTTTAGTGGTTCAATTTATCAAATTTCTTAACATATTCACTATCAAAGTTGTACAATTAAATTAATCTTCTCAAATAAAAATTAGATATCTTGTCAAATAAAAAAAAGATACAAATTCAACTTGCATATGATAATTTTGTTGTACCATATGTTGTTAGACTTCTATGTGATGTGTTTTATTCGATCTTTAACTAATCACTCATTGGGAGATTGGATAATTTGATGCAATGGCCCTTTTGCAAATTGTGTGGGCAAATGCCTTAATTTGGGTAGTAACTGTTATCCCCGATATCTAGGGATAACTAGGAGATCATGTCTCGAGGCCCACATGGTCCTAGACATGGAGTACCGAGAGCAGG
>ML786372.1:49654-76161 GCA_009831015.1 Picea engelmannii | reverse complement strand
GTTGGGAGGGAGAGAAAGGGTGAGTGTGAGTGTGAGAGATCATCATTAGATTGCACATAATTGTATCTGGAGTGTATTTGGAGCTAAAGACCGAAGAGTCAGGTTGTCAAGCCTGAAGAGTGAACTCATGTGTGAGTTGCATTGTAACAACAAGAGTTTGTTGTTGTTGTTGGTAGTTACTGACAGTGAGTTCCCATGAGTTTCCCAGCTGAGATATTCCTGGTTACCTATTCCAGAGAGACCCTGATAAACGAATGAGACACCCGAGGGACTGAGACCATAGAAGGGGTACATTTATTAGGTTGGGTAGGTCAAGAGGAAGAGAGATGGTGGAAAATCAGGATATTTGCAGAAAAATACTAGTGGGTTGTGAAATTTCTAAGTTGTGAGTAGGCAACGAGAGACCACCCTCTTTTATGGATTTCTATCCTCCTCAGGGGTGATTTTCTATTGATATTTGGAACAACAAGTCTATGGTTGGGTGGAACGTCCATCCCAAGCAATTGGTTGCACAACTGGTTTTAAAATATAAGTGTTTATCTATTTCCTGAGTTATTTTATGTGTTAAATTGTTGTGCATGAACTTGTGTATGAGAAAGATTATATGTTGTTGTAATTAATTTTATTGGTTTCATTTCATGCCTATTTTAGAATATTGTAGATGCATGAATTTAATGGTATCATACAGTAGCTAAATATGGTTGTAATTTGTAGCTGAAAGCTACAGGAAATAAATTTGTTAGCAAAAATTTTTAATTTATCTGAGTTTTCTGCTCATAATGGACCTCAGCTAGGCTGGGGGACATTACAATCCTGATAGTTTGACAACACCAATCTATCTAGGAATAAATGTGCTTATATTTCCTGGTTTTCCTACTCTAAGTACTTCTATTATGGGAATAAAGGGATGGAGTAATTATTTCATGGATATCATCGGAGGGTGCACAATAAGGTTGTGAAGACCTTACTCCCTGGTGCATCAACATTCTAGATTATGAGCTAGTTCAAGCTAATTATAAGTTAATCCCATGGTGGTATTAGTTCATAATAAATCTATCAACTTTTAGGGGTTTTTCTTATAATGTGATTATTTTAATGGAAGGAAAATGAATTATTTTATGAAATTAATTACTAAGAAATTTATAAATGTGACACATTGAGGGGTGATTATTCACCTAATTAAAAACATAAATAAAAATATAAAAAGGTGGGGTCAAAGTTCTTGAGGTAAAATTTCCTAAGGTCAAATTTTCTTAGGGCATAGTTGCGGAGGTCAAAGTTGTTGAGGTCATAGTTCCTGAGGTCATAGTTTCTCAGGTCAAATCTCTTGAGGTCATAGTTCCTCGGGTCAAAATTTCTAAGGTCAAAGTTTATGAGGTCAAAGTTCCTAAGGCATAGTTCTTGAGGTCAAAGTTTCTAAGGCATATGACCTCTATAACTATGACCTGTGGAAATATGACCCTAGGAACTATGGCCTATGAAACTATCACCTATGGAACTATGACCCCAGGAACTATGACCTCTGGAACTCCGCCCTCTGGAACTTTGACCTATGGAAATATGACCTGTGGAATGACTTCTAGAACTATTACCTCTCGAACTATGATCTTGAGTTCAAAGTTCCCAAGGTCAAAGTTCCTAAGGAATAGTTCCTAAGGCATATGACCTCTAGAACTACAACCTATGGAAATATGACCCCAAGAGTTATGACCTCTGGAACTATCACCTGTGGAACTATAACTTGTGGAACTATGACCTCTAGAACTACGCCCTCTGAAACTTTGAACTATGGAACTATGACCCGTGGAATGACTTATGGAACTATGACCTCTGGAACTGTGATCCCAGGAACTATGACCTGTGAACCTATGACCTATAAAACTATCACTTGTGGAATTATGACCCCAAGAACTATGACTTCTGGAACTACGCCCTCTGGAACTATGACCTTTGGAAATATGACCTGTGGAATGACCACTAGAATTGTGACCCCTAGAACTATGACCTTTGGAACTATGAATTATGGAAATATGACTCCTAGAACTACACCCTCTATAACTTTGACCTCTGAAACTATGACCCATGGAACTACACCCTTTTGGAACTTTAAAATCTGGAACTATGACCTGTGGTACCAAGACTTCTAGAACTATGACCTATGGAACTATGACCTATGGTACTATGACCTCTAGAATTGTGACCCCAGGAACTATGAATTCTATAACTAAGCCCAAAGTCAATCATTGAATTCATATAGGAGGGTGGGTGTGAGAAATGGAACTATTCTCTCTGGAACTACGCCCTTTGGAACTATAAACTCTGGAACTAATAATTGTGGAACTATGAATTATGGAAATACACCCTTTGGAACTTTGACCTCTAGAACTATGACCTATGGAATGACCTATGGAACTATGACCTTTGGAACTATGACCCCAGGAACTATGACCTCTGGAACCATGATCCCAGGAACTATGACCCGCGGAACTATGAACTCTGGAACTACACCATTTGGAACTTTGAACTCTGGAACTATCACATGTGGAATGGCCTCTAGAACTATGACCTATGGAACTGTGACCCTAGGAACTATGACTTGTGGAACTATGACCTCTGGAACTGTGACCCTAGGAACTATGACTCATGGAACTATTACCTCTGGAACTTTCAAAGGCCATAGTTCCATGGGGCATAGTTCTAAAGAGCGTAGTTCCAGAGGTCATAGTCCCACGGGTCATAGTTATTGGGGTCCAGAGGCAATAGTTCCAAAATTCATAGTTCCAAAGGTCATAGTTCCAGAGGGCATAGTTCTATAGGTCATAGTTCCACAAGTCATAGTTCCACAAGTCATAGTTCCAAAGGTCATAGTTCCAGAGGGAGTAGTTCTAGAGGTCATAGTTCCAGAGGGAGTAGTTCCAAAGGGCGTAGATCTAGAGGTCATAGTTCCATAGGTCACAATTGCATAGGTCATAGTTCCATAGGTAGTTCTATAGGGCATAGCTCCAGAGGTCACAATTACATAGTTCATAGTTCCAGAGGGCATAGTTCTAGAGGTCATAGTTCCAGAGCTCATAGTTCCAGAGGGTGTAGTTCCACAAGTAATAGTTCCACAAGTCATAGCTCCATGGGTCACAGTTCCATAGGTCATAGTTCCCTAGGTCATAGTTCCAAAGGTCAAATCATATTGTCAAAGAACCGGGTGTTCCATGACGGGTCGAAGCATATTGAGATTAGATACTACTATATCAGGGATATGGTACAAAGGGGAGCAATGAGGCTCCAATTCATGACTACCAAGGATTAGGTTATAGATGTGTTTACCAAGCCATTGTCGAGGACAAATTTCGAGTACATCAGGGACAAGCTTGGTGTGGTCCCTCTTTAGAAGGAGTGATGGGTGGAACTAATCCAACATGAAAAAGGGTTGGCACTGATTATGAAAAAAACTCATCCAGCATGAAAAAGGGTTGGCACTGAGTCCAGTGGGTCTCATCCAGCATGAAAAAGGGTTGGCACTGAGACATGAGTGCACATGATCAGGTATTGATGCATCACAGGGAGTGGATGTCTTGGGGACATGTTGTATCTTTTGAGAGCTACCCACAGACCTTGGTTGCATGGGGTGAAGTCGAGTTGCACTATGGATATCCTAGGATCTATAGATTCACATGTTCAACAATCATGGATGTGAGCTCATGTGGTATCAAACTTGGAGTCTGTGTCTGAAAAGAATACCTTCCTAGTTAAGAGGGAGTGTTAATATTTTTTGTGTAACTACAAAAGATATTCTTGTATTTTTTTTTAGTCAAACCTTTAAAAGGTTATTATAATTATATTGTACAAGTCCGCTCAACAAAAATTATTATATTATTGGTATTTTACTTATTATGGGTTAGTTAGGTCAAGAGTTGTGTCTCTTCAAGAGACACTGTTGTGTATAAATAGAGGATAGGTTCCTCTCATTTGAACACACACTCACACAATTCTCTTGTGCATCTTGGAGTGCATAAGAAGGTCTAACACACAAGTATTAGAGACTGGTTCTTTTGGTGTTTCGGTCTTGGTCTTTCTTGGAGAGATATAGCACATCATTGTACTAGTTGAAGGAATCTATATTGAGGATTTTGGTTGCTGGTTTTTCTCCCCCACGAGGGTTTACCAGGATAATATTTGTGTTCTATTGTATCTTTGATTGTCTATATTTCAGTGATCCTACTACAATTGCTATTGGATTAAGTAATTGTAATTGTGTAACTTGAAAATTTAAAATTCCAACATAAATATCAAACAATGACTAGCTTATATTTGTTTTTAATTAATGCTCATCATTGTTTGATATTTCTAAGATGCTCTTCTCCTCTCATCTCCTCGGATTTGTGTCCTGAAGGTTATGGATATGAAATTTCAACCAATAACAAATAACACTATGGATATTTGAAACACTTATGAAGAAAACTCTCACCACATAAATCTTAATTGTCAAACCATGGACATGTTAAAAATTGCACCACAAGGGAAGAAAGGGTTTTCATTCTTATAATGATTCATTGTTTCATAGTTCAGTAGAGCAAAGGAGTGGGATATCATATTAAAACAATGGAAGAAGAAGCTTGTAGCAACCAATTGTATACCACAATGTCTATCTAGAGAGAAAATATGTCTTTGTGTCTTGCCTTTTAATTTGAGAAGAAAAGAGAAAGGATTAATCCTCATTTTCTCACTCAGTTTTCCTACCTCTAGTTTCCTAGGGTACATTTCGAGCTCAATTTGTTAAAAGTGTGCTCTATTTTTACTAGTGTAGTGTTTCTCTTATATTCTAAATTCATTTCAATATTTTGAGTAGTATGCTTTTAATATTACATTTTAATCATAAGAAATCATTACATAATAGGTATAACCTCATGGTATTTATATTAGCAATTAAAATTTGTTGTCATGCACTGCCTAATGGTTTCACCGAGTGTCTGTTCTTCATTGGTGTAAGGTGGTCTTGGGAGAACCTACCAAAAGTGCATAGTGCTTATAACCTTGGATTTACAAGCCTAGAATTTTAGGCCCATGATGTTCATCTAAAAGGTCAGGACACCTAAAAACTATTTGTGGGTGTTAGTTGGAGGCTATGAAAACCATTTTAGATGGTATGCAAAGTGGGAACCACCTAAAACCCAATTTAATCCACATGTGATTAAGGAATTATTACTCTATTTAAAATAGAGACATTATATTTTTTTGGATAATGTGTTTGAGAAACAAGCTATGCACCATGTAGGTCAAGTTAGTGGTCATGTTGATGGTGTTGAGATACATATTGAGGTGTGGCACAATCACTAAGACCAAGAAATTTCCCTTTAAAGACCAATACAAAATGCCTTAATACCCTTGTCAGGACCCTATGTTGACTAGTCATGTTGAATTGTTTTCTTGCAATAGTGGCACACTTTCCTTGAGGAGGAGGGAGAGGACCACAAAAGCTTTGTAGAGAGACTAACAAACAATGGAAATAACCTAGAAAATGTTAATTATATTGGTTGTTTGTATGATAGCCATGCAAGTGCAACAACAGAGATTTGCATTTAGAATATATACATATACCAATAAGTGTTTATGGTAAAAGAACAAAATTCTCAAGTAACTGGGGTGATATGCATTGGCTAGATGGGAGGGCATATGCATTTAATATTTTCCAAGTACATATTGTGGTAAATGTGATAATGTGTCGCGTGGCACTAGTAAGTGTTGGCATGAGACTTGGGTATGCTCATGTTGTTTTTAGAGAGCGTCGCACCATCGAGGAACCCCAAGTAACCTATTGTGAGTTAATTTGATTTTTTCATCTTTAATGCTTGAGAAAGTGTTGTGGAAATATGCACAATTGAGAGTATGACCGATGATCCCTATGGCCTAATTTAGTCATGGGTATTTGTGAATACTAACGATGAAGCATAGATTGTTTCATTAGTGTGCATTTTTTAGAGAATTCTAACAATATTAGCTCTAGTTAGAGGATCAACATATACAAAGTTCAAAGATTGGAATTATTCACCATTGTAATTCATGTAGTTGTATCATTCTTTAAATGATAAATGAATGTAAGATTTTTTTTTGTTTGCTAGCGTGTCCCTAACTTGTGAGACTAGCCTTTGGCTAAGAAACTGTGACCTAGGGGCATTTAAGCCATCAAAATCACCTGAGGATCGCACTCGGCATGGGCCACACCAATCCTTAGTTGGATGTATTTTTAAGGTGTCTTCTCTCGACTATAGCGGGTTTCGAACCTGAATCACCCTACAAACGAAACACTTCGAAACCAATCATGCTAGCGGGATTTGAAAAATGAATGTAAGATTTGGAGTGATGTGTAACCTTTAATTTGGTTATTAATGATTGTATAGTTTTGATAGGGGTTGTTTCCTTATAAAAAGAGTGTCATTTGTTGGATGTGGACTCTTGAGGTTGTAAACCTTAGTTTGGGTTAAAAATAACCGTGTAATTTACAAGTCATGACAAAGTATGTGGTACTGAACTTCTTGAGGAGTCCAATAGCTAGGTGAGAATTTTAGGTGAGTGAAGGTGATGGATTCACAAGAAGCAGTTGTTCTAGAGTACTATTGAAGATATAATGCCTCCTTGTTGAGAGGACAAGTGGATGTGTGAGTTTAATGATGCCGCAATTATAAGGAATATGGAGTGGGAGGAGACTACCTCTTCATATTCTCTATCAAGGATTGCCATTCTAGTTTCATGTTATAAACATAGTCCCTTGTATGGTTATTGACACAAATGAGTTGCTGATAGTAGAATTTCTAAAATTTAGGTTTTCGCCACTCTAATCCTAGTGTCTCTCCTTATTTTTTGTTGTTAATATTTAATATGTTGTTTTCCTTATGTACATTTACAGTTTGAGCTATGCTTGGCATATTTTATTATATAATTCTTGCATTACCATTCACTGTGGACCCTTCTCCAATTGTGTGCCATGAGGTTAAAAAGAAGAAAGAACCCTTCTCTAAGGGCATGCCATGAGATTGAAAAGAAGAACGCACCCTTCTCTAAGGGCATGCCATGAGATTAAAAAGAAGAAAATAAACAATGAGACAACAACAAAATGTATACCAACATTTAATATTAACCATTTTTTTAGATGTAGAGAGGTTCATCTTCCCAAATGTTATGAAATGCTCTTGTAACATCTGCAAATTGTAACCTCTTTTTAACCTCTTCTTATGAATATGAAATTATAATTTTTTTCAAAAAAACAAATTAAAAACACTTTAAATAAAATTAAAAATATTAATAAATTTTAAATCAAATAAGAAAAAGTGAGAAAAGGATGTAATGGTTTAGCAGTCAAAGTTTTCCCATATCAGGAAGAAATTAAGATCATGACTTTGCTTATATTTCTTCAAGTATTATGACACTTGAAAAAACACTTATGATTTGGCATTCAATCAAAACAATTTCATTATAAATAATTCATTGTTTTCAACAATTTCCTACAATGAGCCATGAACTATATGGTGGAAAGAATTAAGCACTGCACCTAAAAACTGAGTATGCTTGTCAAAACTAGAAGTTGGGAAGTCCATGGGAAGCCCATTGTACGTTAATACATAGTATTAAAATATAGAAATCAACTTTGAACAATGATGATATTATTTTAAAAAATCAACTTTGAACAATGATGATATTATTTAAAAAAATCAACTTTGAACAATGATGACATAATATTAAAACAGAGAAATCAAATTTAAACATTATTTATATGATTTTTTTAATGTGCAAAGTGTACAACTTTTAATTCATCCAATTATAATTAATTATAATTAGATGTTTATTAGATATTCACAATCTCATTTTTACATGAAAAGTTTGCATCACCTACTTATAAATTTTGTATCATAATCTGCTAAAAACATCAAGGTAAATATCAATATGGCATATTGATGAGGAGGAAACAAGTAGTGGAAACATATATTGGTTCAAGGAGTTGTAAAGGTTGACGTTGAAGAACCCCTATCTAACCATGGAAAATAATAGCAACAAGGAAGGGTTTTTTTGAGGATTTGATTGAAGCTATATCCATGGATAGTTCACTCCAGAAATGGGTAATCTGTGTATCCAACTACAGGATTAGGAATGTAAAAAGTGCTTCTGTCATATTTGTTGAGAGGATCATTTAACTCAAATCTTCTAGGCAAATCTGGGTTGGCCAGAAAAATTCGACCGTAAACTACAAGATCAGCCTTGTCGCTTGCAATTGTTGCATTTCCATCTTCTTTGTCATAACCCCCTACAACCAAGAATGATCCCTTGAATACCTTCCTCATTGGAAGCAGACTCTTGTTTGTTGCAACTAGTTCAAATGCAGTTACCAGTTTGGGCTCTACATACTGGGCATACATGATGTTGTATCTATTTAATGCCTCGGACATGTAAAGCCCAAGTGCCTCAGGATCTGAGTCACTGGATTCTAGATATTGTGAAAATGGAGAGAGTCGTATTCCCACTCGCTCTGCTCCAATTTCATTTGCCACTTCTTCAACATTTTCCAGAGGAAACCTGCATCAGTTCTCCAGTGTCCCACCATATTGATCGATCATGTTATTTATGTTGTCTTTCATAAATTGGTCTAGAAGATATCCATGAGCACCATGAATTTCAACACCATCAAAACCTGCCACAAAGCCATAAAAACCATGAGTGAAAGAAGGTAGCACTTCCCCATTTATTTGACGAAAATCTATATTTTGATGTAATGACAATTGATTTGTTTTGGTTATATTCAGCATCAAGGGAAAAAAAGAAAGAAAGGGTGCCCTCTTAGGAGAACAATCACTTTCTTTGGTAGCATTTATGGCAGCCAGACAAAATTCATTAATAATCTGTGGAATCTCCTTAATTTTTAGAGCTCCGGGAGGGGAATAATCTGCAAAATCCTTGTCGTTGGGTAAGACAACATGTCCTGATATTTTTCGATCTGTTGATGAAATGAGATCTCGGCCATTGGGTTGATAATCTACATTTCATAGACCCACTCAACCATCTCAATTCAAAGAAACTGACAACAAATGTTCTATAAAAAACATACTATTGCATCGATGTAAAAAATGACGCAATGCAAAGTTATTAGGGCAAGAGACTAAGAGTTTCCACTACCATTTTTGCATTATGAGATGACATGACCAAATGAAGTGAATAAACTGCGGCATTATAGTGGAATCATGCTTTGGAAGCAAATCAACAGATTCTAGTCCACATAGATCCGTCAAGTGGGTACATGAAAGGAATTAATGGATAGCAATGCAATGCAATGCAAAGCATATATACTTACCCCCATGGGAAGTCCTTCCAGTGTGCCAAATTTGATAGAAGAAAACGCCTCCTTTCTCATGGACTCCATTGACAATAGGTTTCCAAACCTCCACCTATTCCTCCATCCAAATTCCAGGCATATCTAGGTACCTGTTAGTGGCACACCTCATCATGGTCATCATCATTTGGGTTTCTAATAAAAAAAGGCTCATACCAAGCACTTGGCTCATTATAACTATTGATATGGGTATCTGACAGATAAAATGTTAACCTACCCTTGCACAGAGTTGGAGATGTCGATAGCTTCTGCAATGAGAAGACCTCCAGGGCTGGTTCTCTGGGAATACTATAGGATTGTGTGTGGTTGGGGCATGCACTTGTAGGATATATGTCTGGTTAATGGTGCCAAAACCAACCTACCAAACCCCTTTCCAGAATTAGAAAACTCAAACTATGTTTTCAAAATCAATACAATAGGAAATGAGAAAAGTGAGAACAGAAGATTGATGGTTGATACCTATGAGACAAGCTGAAGGGACCCAATTGATAAGGTGTTATCAATGGGATTTGTTGCTTTGATTGGTTTTGTTCAATGTTTCGTTTTCCTTCCATCGTGATTAGTTTCCTTACCCCTACTCTTCTTATTCTACAATGGATGTGAATTAGCTCCACCGATTTGGTAAAACAGGTCGATCGATGTGGATGAATGCTTGATAGATTCATACTGTAGTGCCTGATGGGTTTATATAGAATTCCAGTGTAAGTCGGATTCAGTATGACTAACGTCATGGGTAATGAACATAGATGAAGGAGTGTGATGAACATTCATTCTGCGCCTTAATTTTGTGTGGCCTGCACTGAGAGATATTGAGTGGTAGGTACATAAGCGGTCCAATTCCTGAGATCAATTACCTTTCAGATATAACTGGGAGTTGTGTATTTACAGGATGATGGCAGAATGCATGAACCCTTAACCATTGGAATGCACTGGCGTGGCCAAAATGTATGAATTCTCCCTCGACCATGGAATCGTTGCTTTTGATCGATCCACTTGCTTCCTTTTCCATGTGACATGCTTCAACCATGGAACAGGGGATCCAACGGAAAATGCAGAGACGATGAAATTTTGAAAATTTGAGAAATGAAGAATGGGTGCGCAGGTAATTACTATAGGTTTTTGCTCCATTAAACACTCCGTGTACGTCCTGTTCTCTCACCAGCTTAGATTTTGAAAGCTCCATGTCATGTCAGAGGAAGAAACGATGCTAACGGTCGTTAGTGTCACACCGTTTGTTGGAGTGGAGTAGCCAGGAGATGAATTTTCCAGTCGACGGAATCAAGGATGGGGGGTAATCGTCAAAGGTGCATTTCATTTGGTGTTTAGCTTACGCCATATTGAATTTCCTATGCTCACACCAGAGTTTTTCTAGGAAAAAAATTGCTCAATTATATTATCATATAATTTGTTTACATTTCCCATCACATCCAAGTGAATCCAAATACAACACCAGTCAAAAGGATTCAGTTACAAGCTTTTCAAAAAGAAAAATATGAAAGTGTACAGTCCTAAGATAATTCTAAACAAACTGATCTGTCATAGCATGACACTACCAAAAAAACAACAAAAATACTATCTCCCAAATGACTCAACATTAGCTAGTAAGCCAAGCAAAGGAACAGATCCACTCAAACTGATTAATGGACTCTAATATGTCTCATGGGTCCTTCTGCTCCATTGATCCATTGATGATAGAATAAAATGCCTTCAGTCTCCTCCAATGCCAGTTTCGAAAGCTTGTTTGCTTCAACATTAAAATTTCTGAAAATGTGTTGATAGCTAATAGACAAAAAAAACTTTGATAATGCTTTGATTCTAGTTTTCCATCCTTCCACTGCAGACACATGGACTCTTCCTTTGTTAAGTATCCAATCTATTACTAATTTCGAGTCTCTCAACACATGGATATGTGAAATTGACAGGCTATTTGCAAGCATAAATGTAGCACAAGCTCCTAAGAGTTCACCTTTTGTATTGGTACCTCTACCACAGTTGAAGGTCCATTTACTTATTGAAGCTTCCAATGATTTAATAACTCCACCTGCACCACACAAGCTGCCATCCCTTTGCGCTGCCCCATCGAACCAAGCTAAGGCCGAATCTCTTTTGTAGGTAATCATTATATCTCGAGGAAGCATGTCTTCCATATGAGTGTTGGTTCTATTTATTAGAACCTTTGTTTTATAGATCAATGTCAGAATTGATGGACTGGAGTCTTCGAAGATAACTATGTTTTGTTCATGCCAGATATGCCAACAAATAAGAGTTGATATCTGAGTAGGGGAAGACTTGTCCTCATACCAATTTTTAATACAATCAGATAGAGTGCTCCCAGTCTAGTGACACTTTATGTTTAAGTCTTTTATAATTATATTCCAAGCTGTTGTTGCAAAAGGACATGACTTAAAGAGATGAAAGATAACTATGATTCCAATTTACACAGTGGAAAATGCCCAGGTCCTTCCCAACCCCTTTTCTGCAATGAGTCCCAAGTAAGTATTTTACCTTCCAAATCCAACTAGAGGAACAATTTGATCTTTAATTGTACTTTCCATTTCCAAATGGATCTCCTCCAAGTCTCCACCTTTAACAATTTTTTGAATTAATGATGCTCAAATAGAAATTTTTAACTGATGGGATTCCAGAATCATCACCTCTTGTCCACATTAATTCATCTTCCTCTTCATGTATTAGAGCACCTGATTCATTAAGCGCATGTATAAACTGATCCCATTCCTTTTCCAGTTCACTAGATAGACCCAAATCAATACTGCTCAACCAGTTAGAGGATGAAATCTGATCTTTTGTGCATTTCTTGACCTGGGAAAGAGTCTTGATATTCTTTTGATTTAAAGCAGATAGAAAATTAATTGATAGCAAAGAGGAATTTCCCATCCCCAATATCTGATCCTTTCCCAATGCAATCTGTTGACCTATTCCTAGATTCTAGCATAATCCATGTGTGATAAGATGGATAACTTTTAACAAGCCACTCCATATTCTAGATGTCCCATTAAGATGGAAAGAATATGATCTGAGCCAAGTTATCACCGTTTTATTGTGAATATACTTGTCAAATATAACTCTATGTCAAATGCCCTCTCCATTAAGTATTCTCCAAAGAGTGTTTGTGGCCAAAGATTTACTGAAATCAAAGATGGTTCGTATGCCCCAACCTCCAAAATTTTTTGGTAGTGCAATCTGCTCCCAATTGCACAAATGCATCTAATAAGAATCACAGTTTATTTTCCATAGAAAATTATACATCAATTTCCTCAATGTATTCAAGACTGAACAGGGGACCACCGTGAGAGACAACCAATAAATTGGTTGGATTTCCAACACTACTTTCAAAAGAGTGAATCGTCCTCCTAAGGAAAGCCACCTATAACACCAGTTACTTATCCTTTTTTCCACCTTTTTAATTAACCAGCCCCAATCTTCTATATGCTGAAATCCCGACTTTATAAAAAACCCCAAATTCTTGAAACCATGTTCCAGATCCAAGAATTTATAAGGGAAGATAGTCTTAAAAGGTAACAGGTCCAGATCCGACATTCCAGCTTGATGAAAGGTAGACTTCGTTCCATTGATAGATAAGCCCGAGGACAAACAAAAACATTTTAACACCTTGTCAATTTCCCACCATTCCTGGATATTGGCATTAGTCATAATGACCACATCATCAACAAACAAAACATGAAGAATCTTTATAGTCCTTGACACTTTAATACCAGACAATTTACCTTCGCTTTGACTGTCTTTCAATGGGAGACTCAAACCTTCCATTACTAGGATAAATAGGAGAGGTGATAAAGGGAATCCTTGCCTTATACCTCTACCACTTTTAAAGAAATTAGTTGCCTCACCATTAATCAAAACTTAATATGAAGTGGAAACCACACAACTCATTATCCAGTTTGTCAAGTTTTGTCCCATACTAATCTGAAGGAGGACCATACACATCAGATCCCAGTTAATATAATCATATGTTTTTTGCAAATCCAATTTTAAAACCAAAGACTTAGACTTATTCTTTTTAATACTATGGATACACTCATGAACAATACCGATGACATCATGAATCTGTCTCCCTTGGAGGAATCCCAACTGCTCCTTCGAGAGTGATCTGGACAGTATCGGTTTAATCTGATCTGCTATAATATTTGATATAATTTTATAACTAAGATTACACAGTCAGATCGGTCTAAAGTCTCCAAAATGGTTAGGCTTATTTACTTTGTGGATCAAAGTAATGAAAGTCGAGTTTAAAGCTCCTGGAATAAATCCTTTTAATCTTGATTCTTCTACCATTTCCAGGAGGTCCTCCCCAACAATATCAAAAAGATGCTTAAAAAAATCCATTGTCCAGCCATCCGGGCCAGGACTCTTGTCCACTTTAAAATTTGTTAATACCATTTTTAATTCATCCTTATCCATAGGTTTGTAAAGTGCCTCACCTTCTGTGTCATCCATCATTTTTGAAAATAATGCAACCACCCTAACCTGTTCACTGGTAGAAGGTCCTCTTTGTTCTTTGTAAAAGTCTTTGAAGTGATTTAGTGCTACAAATTTAATTTTTTCTTGACCACTATAAACATAACCCTCTTCTCCATGAATCTCCCAAACATATTTACTATTTCTTCTGAAACTTGCAAAATTATGAAAAAAAAAATTATTTAAGTCTCCATTTTTTATCCAGGTAGCCCAACTATGTTGGCACCATTGCTCCTCTGTTTCTTTTAGTAAGGTATTTATTTCATTCTCCAAATCTTTTAATGGAATATCCTTCATAGTAATACATAACCCCTCTACCATGTTTTGAATCATATAAGAAATCTCATTCTCCAGACAACATAGCCGAACATTTTTACTCTTCTTTCGATCCTTTTGCCAAGCTTTGGTGATGACTTTCAGATCTTTCAGTTTCCAAACCAAGGGTTTTTTCTTTCCAGTCTCCTTTAGATATTTAGGATCATTCCACAATTTTTGCACCATCAATATGAACTCATTCTCTTTAGTCCACAAAGGATTGAACTTAAATGGGTAAGCCTTATATAAAGGAGGAATATCTAACTGAAGAAGAATTGGAGCATGGTCGGAGATGAAAGGGTATTCCACCCAAGCTCTATAGATGCCAATTGTATCTACAAGATCTTCAGAAAGAAATGTTCTATCAAGTCTCTTAGCGATAAAATATGCCCCCGAATGACCATTGTGCCAAGTAGGAATGACTTTCCCCAACACAATGTCTATAAGCTTGTTTTTATGAAAATAAGTATTAAAGAAATTTGCCAGCGATCCCAATAAGATCGCCTGTTAGAATTAGAATTTTTAAATTCAAAAATCCTGAAGATTCTAGTTTCTCCCAGAAGTGTTTGCGCTCCATGCACGACCCATATAAATTTATTAGATTTATCTATCTTCTACTTTCTAAACATATCCCTATCAATAATATCCCACCACAAGTAAGAAAAGGAACCAATTCAAAGTAATTAGGATCCCATGAAACCAATAAGCGCCAGAGGTACCAACAAAATTAACTGCACAACTTAACCAAGTAGGCCTAAGAGAGTGGAAGAAAGAACGAGATTTTTCCGAATGAACAAGAGTCTCTGGATGATAAAGTTAGATTAAGATCACCTGCTAGAATTAGACTTTTTAAATTCAACAATCCTAAAGATTCCAGTTTCTCCCAGAAGTGTTTGCGCTCCATGCACGACCCGTATACATTTAGTAGATTTATCTATCTTCTACTTTCTAAACATATCATTGTCAATAAGATCCCACCACAAGTAAGAAAATGAACCAATTCAAATTAATTAGGATCCCATGAAACCAATAAGCCGCCAGAGGTAGCAACAAAATTAATTGCACAACTTAACCAAGTAGGTCTAAGAGAGTGGAAGAAAGAAGGAGCTTTTTCTGAATGAACAAGAGTCTCATGTAAGAAAACAATATTAGGATAGGTCTTATCCAGTACACTTCAAACTAAGGCAACTTTTAGGGTGCCTCCAGTCCCCCCTTAAGTTTAGTGAGAGAAGTATCATTACTTTGACCTTGCAAGGACCTTCAACGCTCTAAGGGCCCCACCATTGGTGGTAGATTGTGGTACAGAAACAATTGAGGAATCAAGGGTCAATTTTTTAAGGGCACTTCTGGTTTTTATCCGGGAATGTTCAATGCCCAATCCCCTTGATCAAGCATATTCTTTCCCAGCCTCTACGTCGGATGACCGCAAACAACTAGCCTCCCCTTTTCCAGCAACATCATCAATGACAGACTTACCAACATATACTGGTAATTTCACATTTGAATCATTACCATAGATCAAAGGGATTAAAGATTCAGGTACCATAGATAGAGTGGACTCCCTGTCTTCCGGTTCCCTATAGCCAGGTGGACTAGAAATATGAATCGAAAACAGTTGACTTGTCCCTGGGTTACAGAAGTCCCCAGACTGTAAGGAGGGTTCTAGAGTAGGGCTACGAAAATAATCCTTTACACTGGACATAATTTGACTATCAATGACAGTCACTGGCTCCAATCCCGAAACAACAGTCGAAGAGGTTTGTAGAGGATCAAGGATTCCATAAGAAAGGTTAATATCCCCAGTATTCCCCTTTATAGCCGAAGGTGGCGAAATGATTTTTGTAGTAAAACTCTCATGCCAAGATGAAGAGTTTATTACATCTCTTTCCCAAAAAGACAAAGTATTAAAAAAAAATGGACAAAACGATTGAAGCTTACCCGAAACTGTGGTAATTCTCTCCAAAGAAATGGGATCAACACAGTCCCGACAAACTGCATCGAAACCATAGAATCTCGTTTCCATCGAGAAGTCTGGAGTACCATAGAAAGTATTAGTACCTTCCTGGACAATATCTGCATCAGCAAAACCTTTACAATCTCTCCGAAGGTGAGAAGTACTTCTACAAATACTACATCTGAACGGAATACCAAGATAGTCTAACTTCTGTAGGAAGTGTTTTCCCATCCACTCTATTTCTAAAGTCTCTAGCAACCCCTGGTGAATATCTATTTCAACTAATACCCTACCGACTTTTCTAGTAGAGGCCAAGAGATTTTCTCTGTCAATCATTATAAATTTACCAAGGGAGTCTCCAATGGCCACCAACGCCCCCTCATTCCAAAAATACAGAGGAAGTCCCGATAATAAAACCCAAATATGTTGAAAAGAGAAGTATTTTGTTTCTAGGTTGAATCCTACCCGCCACCTTTTTAACATAAGACTGTTATTACCATTAACCCATTTCCCATCTATCAGAATAGCAGCATCTTTTGGACAGTTGCATAGAAAACCTATCCAACCTTTAGTTAAGAAATATACCTCAGGTACATATCCTAGAAACGGAAGCCAAATCCGCTCCAACCAAACCGATAACTTCTCTGCACTCATGTTACTGTATGAAAATCTACCAACTATACCACAGAGTGCCACCCTACAAGTGTCCTCCAGGCCTATATCTGAGCCTAGGACCATTCTTTTAACAGGTTTCTTAGTCGCCCAGTATCTACGACCCTTACGAACAGTTGTAGAGCCAGTAGATTTAAGACGAGAAGGCGATGAAACAGTCCCTCTTTCAGCTTTCTGAAGACTACACCCCAACAACGGTTTCTGAAACCCCAGAGTAGACTCAGACAGTGCATGTATGTATGTATCTAAGGAAGGCGCTAAGCTGGGTTCTTTGCTACGGTCTTTTTCCTGTAAAAATGGCTTTGCACAAGAACAAGAACCATTTGTCTGATAACTCGATATTACCTCTCCAGAAGTATGTACATTAGTTACTTCCACCACCTTCCAAAGTCCATCAACTCGCTCATTCCTTAATACATTAACTTCCTCATTAATTTTTCCAATCGGTTAAGTGCCATTTGATCTCCACTTGAATCCCACTAAAAACAAAATGTGAAGATCTAGGGCTAGAAACACTCCAAAGTCCAAGGAAGAGAGGTAAATAATGACTCTAACAAAGGATTAAGGTAATGTTGTCGACCTGGGATCCACTATCCTAACCCTGAGAAAATAGTGGTAAGGTTCGCAGGTTCAAAGAGATTTGATATAGATTCCAAAAATAGTAGTTAAGCCTTCAATGAATACTAGAACACAATATTAAATGATATTCCCACCAAATAGCCTAAAAAAATAGTAAAAAACATTTCCTACAAGCACCCAAGAACTATTTAGCAGAAACTAAAAAATAAAATAGCCAGTAAACAAGTAAGGACTACCGAGACCCTCCAAACCTAGACGATTCTAGGACTGATATCCACCTCCATGACTCCTGTTGGATACTATCCCGCCATAAAATTTGAAAAATGGATGAAGTTCCACCTGGTTTGACGACACCTCCTCATCCTTCCAACTCTCATGAATTCATTCCAAAAAAAACTTAAATCCACTTCAATGCACATCAAACAAAGGAGATATTCACAGAATGGAGAATCCAATCACTCGACAGCTGGCCACTATTAAAGACACATGTCAATATTTTAAAATTTAACAAAATTTAATTTGTTTTTTTTCTTGCAATTTCACATCCAGGAACAAAGTGTCACTTCATCATATTCAACCAATTTTTAAATATTAGATATTAAAAAAATAATTTTTATTTTTCAAATATTAAATTTAATACAAAAATGTTATGAAACTTTAGAAAACATTATAATTTTTTTTTTATTATAATTATAAAGTCAAAATAATTTGACCTAAAATCAATCGCTATATTCCCTGCTTTGGTAGGGACTAACAAAGCCGAGACTAATAAAGAGGGGACATAATTCATTTCAAAATTTGCCACCATAATTAGACAATCCTTTTCTCCTACGAAGGCATATCTCCTCGTAATTACACTAGAGTATTTAAACAATTTAAAGGTAGCCTCATCATCTTCTCCTTCTTTTCCTCTTCTTTGTCCTTTTTTTTTGTCTTAAATGACAGAGGGTATATGTGCCTTTATTTTATCTAATTTTGGTGTTATGTTTCATTTTCTTTTTATTGATTTTTTTTCATTGAAATATCCTTGCAGGTCCCCAGAAGAAAAGGCCTCGCCCCACCAACATTGGTGAAATTGGATCCCTTTCCACTCCTGCAACCGCACTTGCTTCCTATCAATATTGAGGGTTAGTGATTGGTTCTTCTGATAATGCAGATGATGTTGATGGGTTTATCAATGTAATTGCAAATTGTGGAAATTTTTTTTCTTCTAAATAATTTTCTTCAAAGTAACGAGGGAGTCAACACTAGCATTATAAATTACTACATTTTGGAACTCTTTGTTGATGTTGAGGTTGATCAAGGGTTAGGGTCTGGTAACAACAATAGAAGCAGAGAAATGGGCTCTTCTAAGGCCATGGAAAATAGGTTCATAGAGGTCTTTTAGAAGGCATAGAAGGCTAAGAACAAAGACATTATAGATGAAGTAGAGGAGCAATGGTGTTTCAATGCCATTAAAGCCTTGTGTTGTACTCAAGTCTAACCCAAGTGGTTGTGTGATGTGTTGGGTATGTGTTATATTCTTTGCATGAGTAGTAGTGTCTAAGCGTATGCATCGGGCACGCAGGAATTCAATAGATTTAGGTGGTTTTTCAGCACATGGTTTCTTTGTCGATGGTTTTCTATTTCTGGTTAAGGAATTAGGGTTTTGGACTAATTCAGGTCATTGGGTTAGGGTTTTTGATGTCGTTGGCTCCTATATGTATATTGTATTGTAAACAATGTAACATATAAATGAATATAGAATATGTTGGTTTTCCCGGTTTGGGTTTCCAAAGGAAAAATCTCTGTGTAATGTTTGTATTTGCCATTGTATATTTTTTTTCTTTTATTGAAGATATATTTGCAGTAAATATTGTACAAGGTTAAAATCTACATGATGGAGTGTCATCATCTCTATCCAGGTTTTATTCCCTTCAGTCAAATAAAAAACCTTTGAGCTTCTATAAAATCTAGTTTATTCAGTGATCATAGAAGCCCCAGAAGCCCTAGTTGTTAACAGTGCAAAGAATTTGTCCAAAGGGATTGGATCCAATGGTGGAAAGTGAGGGGTTTCTCACCATCGAGCAAGGTTCAATTCCCATGAGGGATTTTCCTGGAGCCATGGGGTCACCTTGAGGTAGTGGTCAAACATATACGATCTTATGACGAGTGCACACATAAGTGAATCAAATCTCACCCCCATGTCTTTCAAAATTTTAAGGGGCAACAAGTGGATCAAATCCCACCCCCATTTTTCCTTCAAAATTTTAAGGGGCGACAAGTGTGGGGGAGATACGCTTTGATTCCTAAGGGCATACACCCTTCTGCAAGGAATTCTAGTAGTTGAAGATACCAAAATCACATGCCTTAAGGTCATAGGGGATTCAATGATGATAATTAAATCGATGATGTGTGTTATTTACCCTTTATATTAAACTATGGCGTTGTCTAATTGTTCTATGTTTTGGATTTTTTCGTCGAAATCCGACGACATAAATATGCACGAAACCACTATTTTTTGTTGTTTAGAATCCATTTTTGAATGAAGAAATGGATTCAACATGCTGATAAACCCCTAGGACACTCGGATTATACAGAAATAATCACTCAAATATGTGGATCTAACAATTTCTCACTAGATTTCGGGGAAATATCCCCAAAAAATATCGCCGAAAAAAAGCCAACACATAGAATGTTTAGACTATGACTTAAACTAATGGGATAATAGAACAGTGGGATAATAGAGCATTAGCTTTAGGCATTGGTGACATAGTTAAAAATGAGGTTTTTTTATCGTAGCCAAATTCCCTAATCCCTTAGAGAATCCATGAACCGATGCCTCCACCATCAAACGTTAAGTTCACATGATATGAGGATAGACAATCAAGATAATGGCATTGGAAAGAGTGAGCGGAGGGAACCAACAGGTATAAGTTTCATTCACATAATAAACACTACTCCAAGTGAAGAAGAGTGTGGTTTGAATTTGCACAGTTATTGTGGGATAATGGTGGAATTGGAGTTGGGAATTGGGCTCAAGTTTGGCCTCGAATCGGCTTTGACTAATTTCATGGCAAGTCTCCTTGTCATTGGGCTTCTGGTCAGTTTATTCCACAAATCAATTCATGCACTGGAATTTTATTTTGGTGGTTTGTTGAGAGCGTAAGGATAAAATCAGGCATCCCTTTCCCTACTTAACATGGTTTCAACCCTTTACTGGATTGATTTTCCTCCTTTCTAAGGTCATTTCTAGTTCTATATTGTTGGGTTTATGTGGCAATTTATTTACCGCACCAACTCTGTTTCTCATTCACTTGCTCCATTTCAAAGGGAATTTATGGCTTTGATCATGGTTTTGGTTTTGGTTTTTTTTACTAGAGGAGCAACTTAGTCTCTGGTGGGTTTTCTTGTGGTTACTATTTCAAGTTGTAGCCCCTAGCTCTTTGTTTTGTGCTAAGTATCATTTTATGTCAAACACATTCACACAATTTTCATTCATTGGATTTTTTAATTTTCTTTTGTAGAAGGATATCCCTCTCTTCTCTATTCTATTTTACGCAGGCAAATCTTGTAGGGTGTTTCAACAACATATAGGTCCTCATTTTAGCCCAACCTTTCATTTGGAATAAAAAGCCATTGAAATGGATAATGGAGACATCATGGAGTTCTGATGCATTATGGAAAGACGAGAGGGGATCACAGTGCAAGAATGCAGTGAAACATGTCTTTTTAATTATAAAATGTGGAAGGGCATGCAAAGCCACAAAGAGCCAATTTAGTTAAAAAGGTTGTTGAAAGATAGTGAAATCAATAAATATAATTTTTTTTGTGAAAAAATGTCATAGCCCAAATTATCTTGTGATATTTGATGAAAAATAAAATTAATAAGCTATAACTTTGAATTGTTATAGAAAAAGTTGTATTATGATATGTGAGGTTTAGAAAGATTCCATTCAAAATGAATATACTATATCAAAATATATATAATAAAATTCAAGATATTTAATTTGCTAAGTTGATGACGTGGCAATGTTAAAAAATCAAATTTTATGATAATGATGATGATGATTAACGTCCACTAAGACCGAATTGGTCTATCAGACCTTAAGAGGAATGATGTATTGGTTAATGATTGTTTCCAAAACTGGGCATCACATAATTTTAATTTACAAGCTCTTCCTTCTTATATCTGCTAGAACATTTGGTTGGACAGAAATAACTCTATCTTTGAGGAAATGATCCCCTCTATGCAAAGAATTGTTTATCTTGCTCTAGGAGCTCTGGGGAAAATGGGGAAAAATCATAAAGTATCTATCCCTAGGCGTAGATCTATAATCCTTCCTGTAGATAAAACTCTTGCTTGGTTTGATGGGGCTGCTCAACAAAATGGCATACTTAGTGGAGCTGGTGGTGTCTTAAAGATAGATGAACATAAGGAGTTTAGATGGACTTTAAATTGTGGAAGGGGAACAAACTCCAGGGCAAAGCTCATGGGAGCTTAGGCTACTTTGACTCTTGCCTCAAGACTTTTAGTTTATGACATACATGTTTTGGGGGATTCCAAGATCATCATCGATTGGCTTAATAAAAAGGGATTGCTTAAGGTGGAAAATTTAGATGGATGGAAGGATAGAATTACTAAACTCATCCCTATTTTCAGATCTATCTCCTTTGCGCACATATATAGGGATGAAAACAAAGAAGTTGATTGTCTATCCAAAAAGGCTCTTTATATTTGCCTAGGGAGAATTGCTTACAGTCAATGGATAGGAGGCCATGAGGGGCCTACACTCTTTTTAAATATGTATTGATTATCTATGAGACTTCCAAACACATTGAGACCAATTTTATCGACAAAATAGAAATGCAAACCTCCACAATTAAATTTACAGATATTTTTCTTTGTAGAGGTTCTAACGGAGGTCACAGTTCTGTGTGTTTCATAGTGTAGCGCATCAGTGCATTCTATATATACAAACGGACCAGTCTGTAAGCAAATAATTAAAAACACCGATAAATTTTAATATCAAGTCCATGCATGTATTGACGATGGTTTTGGTTCAAATGCTGGGAAAAGAAGGTTACAATATCAAATGGACAATACTTCATATTCGAGATCATTCCATATTGTTGCAAGTTTGTCAACTTCTCCCACACCATTTGAAGTAAGTCTAGATTTTATTTATAATTCATTTATCTAATTGAATTTATGTCATTTATGCACGTGCATTTGAATAATTATTCATTGAATTTTGTAGGATCATAAATTAGGATTGATTTCGGATACACAAGATATTCCACTAGAGTAAAAATGTCACAAGCTCTTATCAAGAGAAAGATATCGCAAGCATATGTTTGATGAAAATGGACAGTTGCTTTACCCTGCCAATTGTAACATGCCATCTTCCTGTAACCTGCAGCCTAGGTCAATTGTATTACACCGTGAATTGGATCTCCTTTATGACACATCAGTGGTATGTGGTTGTTCAAAATGTAAAGGGTTGAAGAAGAACCCTTGACGTGTCACATTGTCCCATTATATTAATGATCGACTATCCAAAATTGATGGCCTAATACCTTCCATTGTGATCAAGAATCCAATAAATGATATAGAAAAGACACATAGTAACACTTCCATATGCTCCTTTTTTGAAAATTTGGAAGCCAAATCAACTACGTTTCGTCCTAAATTGGCCAACATGTCTCCTTCTCTTGAGTCAACAGAGAGTTCTTATAGTGATCCAAAGTATGATATCAATACTACCCAAAACATCACTACTAGGAGATCCAAAAAGTTGTATGAGCTAAGAGAAAAAATGTCCAAGTACACACCAAAGTCTGTTCAATTGTTTGAATGTAGAGATGACTTCCCTCTTCTTATCCATCTACAAAGTAAATACCAAACATGTTATAACTGAGCTTTGTATGGCGCTTCGCTTCCTTCCATGCCTATGCGTGATGTTGGAACTGAACTCTCTTTTTGTGGTAATATTTATATGATTGCCAAGTTGAAAATAGATGTTGCAAATATTGGGTTATTTATCCTTTCACATGTACCTATTCCTCCCAAACAATCAGTGGCACTTATGCCATTTTTTGTTCCTCTTTATAGTTGGTCTAATTACTTGAATATTGTCAAATACAAACACATAATTTCCATGTATAGTAYATGCATGAMTGGTTATGCTTCTGGAAACTTTAACAGGAAAAACCTTTTATATATTGACGGTTGTCCACGAACTCATGGGAACATTGCATGGTTCATAAATAGTTCCAAGGCCTCATTATTTAGTGCAAATTGTTCCTTTAAAGAACACTCAAATGACAAAGAGTTYTTTATGAAAAGGAAGGCATTTATATTTATTGTTGTGCATGCAATACRTAGTTTGTCTCATGGTGATGAGTTGTTAATAAAATATAACTTMYGTAGACCACCAACYGCTCGTGAAAATGACTTGCATTGGGTTTACCTTTAGAYGTCCCTCGGGACGTAAAAAAATGATTGAGTAATTGTATTTTTGGATTTTCAATAGAACTAATGTAAATGCATTGCTTAATTCRACATTTCTTTTATAAAGTGGTTGGTTGGATGTTAAAATCATTACATCAAAGATGGAGAGTAAGCTCCCTATAACATCTACATATGGACTTTTGTTTATTTTATTTATTGAGTTTGCTTAATATTTTTTATATTTTTAAATATTAATATAAAATAAATTTAATTTAATATTGTTTTAACCTTAACAAATTAATTAACTTCTTCACTAATGGAATCAAATACTTATGAGGATATTCATAATTAAGTTGGTGGTGGAGCTAAAAAAACTTAAAGCCATTTAAAGCAAATTGTGTATATTAAAATTAATTATTATTAATGCTTTCATTTTCATATTTAATAATTATAATGGTTTTTTTAAATTCATATTTTAAATCCATTATTATGAATGATATTTTAAATTCATATTTTAATAATTATAATGTTTTTTAAAATTTATATTTAATAATTATGACTATAATAATTTTTAAAAAATATAACAATTATAAATTTAATTATGAACAATTATTATGACATTATCAATAAAATAAATGAGAAAATAGCATTTCATAAAAGTAATTTTTCTTTGTAAACATGTTTAATCAACATATTGTATCTTGTTGGAAATGAAACAATTCACCTTGAAGAAGAATTAAACATTATATGGCATTAATAGTTATAAGTTTTTGCAATTACAATCCAAAGTAAACAATTTCATAAAACTAAAGTTAAACACTATATGGCAACTCTAAATTCTAATGAGTGATACATCTTAAATTTAATTTAAAAATAGAGAAATCATTAGCGTACTTATAATACATTTTATAAATCAAACAACATCAACATCAACATGATTTGAAAAAACACAATATACATGTGTAATATATTGTTTATAGTGCACCAGTGCAATTGGAAGCGCATTGATGCAGTTGTTATGTAAAAAAACACCGAGAAACAATTGAATTGACAACGTACATATGCAAACTTTCATATTTAAATTTTTGCGGAGGAAATCACTCTTTTGTGCCTATCATAATTTAGCACATAAACTCGATCCTCTGCCACTTCCTCAATGCTCCTATTCGCATCTCCTCCTTCACATGCCACTCAACTTTGTCCAAGATAATGTCCCCGTCATTAATGTAGCCATAATATGAATTGGAATCAATTAGCTTGTATATTGCATACCTACACCTCCTCTTCTTTGTCTCAAGTGGATTATCGAATAACTCTTTGAGGATGGGGAGTAATTGCGTAGCCCTGAAGTATATCTAACTAGGGCCCTTGTTGGTGGCACCAGGCACATCAACTTCATTCCCTTCCAAATCTGTCATCTTGGCCCCTACTTTGGCATAATTAGGATTGCTAAGCTCTACGATCAAAGCTTCCCAGTGACCCTTTGCCTTGTTCAACAAGAAAGGAACCTAGTGGATGCCTTAATTATAACATCGTGTCAACCTCAAGAATGACCTAAGGTCCATATTATTTATTTAATTGAAGTTAAGAAGCACATTTGGAAAAACAATCGATGATCCATATAAGCTTTATCAACATGCTTTATCACTAAATATTAACCATTTCCTTGGCCTCAGCCTGCTCCTCCATGAGATACTCACCCATGTGCTTACTAAGGAGCTCATGTTTCTTCTTCTCCAAAACCATGCACTCGATCATTTTCTCATCCAGAAGGGGCACATGGGCAACAAACTCTCGCTCTCTCTATTATTGGTTTCCCTTTTCTTGCTCTCCCATTTCTTCTGCCACATCCTCATCTTCCTCGAATAGGACCAGCTTAATGACAATGACCTCCCCACTCTTGATTTTCAACCTGGTCTCCCTCTAGATAGACTCAATCCTCTGCCATTCCCTTAGTGCTCTAGCTCGCATCTCCTCCTTCGCAGGCCACTTGACTTTTTCCAAGATATTGTACTCGTCATCCCAGTTTCCATAATAACTAGCATCAATTCACTTATAAATTGCATACCTAGACCTCCTCTTATTCTCCTTAGGGGAATTATTGAATAGCTCTTTGACGCTCATGAAGAATTTCCTAACCGCACTTATTACAATTGATTGCTAGAAGATAACATATAACAATCACAAATTTACATAAAATACCATTTATAATTTTTATTAAAAAAAACTATAAATATATTCAAATATAATTTACAAAATATATTTAATATTAATATTAAATGAGAACATTTCTTTTAATTCTATTTATACAAAGATCCCTTTGCAGCCTTAAAAACAGATATTGCAATATATTCTCAGCTAGGTGAAGTCCTTATAGTGGGGGATTTCAATGCTAGAACTGCAGGTGAACAAGCTAGCATTCTTTGTTGCAAAGAAGACGATGACCCTATCTGGCTTACAGAAGAGAGTAATCATCAGTGGGAATGAATTTCAGAGGATAAAGGCTGCAATTTCTTTGGAGAACAATTGCTTGAGCTATGTGGAGCTTTCGATTTAGTCATTTGTAACGGTATGGCTAGATGGGAAAAGTCCGGTAATTTCACTTGCAATACTTACAATGGAGCAAGTGTAGTAGATTATGCAATTTGCTCGCATAACTTGTGTGGGAAAATGGAGGAAGTGTTGAT
>ML786372.1:29560-40417 GCA_009831015.1 Picea engelmannii | reverse complement strand
AGAGTTTGTTGAGAAGCTGGGAGCGATTATTGTAAAACTTCACAGGAAAAGGGCCAAATACAAAAGCCAGATGGAAAAACAATCTGTCCCATAGGCTATTTTTAGCCTCGTGGACGTTAAAAATTCTTTCTTTCTTTCTTTCTACACAACAAAACTTCCACCAAAACACTTACATCCCGTAAATATTTTTTTTAATATTGCACATAACTTGACTATACAAAACATGCTTCTCCTTTTATATGTTTTGTTTTATTTAATCCTTTTATTATTTTTATTATTAGTCCCTACCAAAATACTATAACAATGAGTTTTTCATTGACCAACTATTAGTTTGGTGTTAACCAACTATTAGTTTGTAGTTGACCAAAAAATATTGTGAATTTTTTCATAGTTAAACATTATAAATTAAATTTTATGAATATTTTTAAATATCTAAATTCATTTATTTATAATACTTTTGGATCAATTTTTTAAAGTATTATTGTAAAAACGATGGCGGGCGCTCACGTGAACAGAGATTTCCTCTTCAGCATTTGGTTTTCGAAAAGTGTGTAGTTATTTGTTTGGTTTTCGAGCAATGTGTAGTTATTTGTTTGTTAACGTAGTGAAAATCGTTGCTCCGCCATAACAACACCTAGCATCGAGGAGTGGAAGAGACAAGGGCAATGGTTGCAGCCATTAAGGGTCACAAAATACTCTATTTTTTGGTAGTTTTGTGTCGTGGTAGCATTGCTTGGGCACACTAGATGCATCTTTAACAAGTTTGAGGCAAACAATGTAGTTTCATTTGGTCGCTTTGAGGCTTTTTTGGAACAATTTTAGGTAAGACTCGTTGCCCGCAGAATATTTCCTTCATACTCAGTTTGTTTGCCATTGTTAAATGCTCCACGACGTCTACCCTCAACTGAATAGCAATGTATGGATCAAATGTAATCACCCTGGCATTCGTGGGACACATCGACAACTTGGAACTAGCAGCGTTTTCTATAGTCATCGGCATAATTGTTGGGATAGATTGTGCCATCATGGTAAGTGAATTTTCCATTAAATTTTGATATGATATTTTCACAAATCTAAGGTAACCCTATTGATCTTCCACGGGTGGGAATGTTGAATGTGCTTGGGACTCCATGTAGACAATATTTTTGCACTAAGAAACACCACATGTTAATAATATATCTCTGACACTCTTGGATCGTGGACTTGGGATTTACACTGCTTCTTCTTCTTATTTATATTTTGACCTCCCCTATTCTTAGGTTCCTGGGACAACCTGAGGATATCGATTAACTAGTAGGGAGAGTATCATTGTGGTGCATTCCTATGCACTTTTCGTTTCCATTCTGTTTTTTGATTCGAACATATTTAGTTTCACAATTGAACAATATGGTCATAGCATGGTCAGGTGTAGCTAGGACAACAATATCCATTGTTTTAAATTGGCTCTTTGTCTCGAAATGGAATATGGGCCTTATTGGCATGCTAATCTCACTAAACATTGGTTGGTGGATACATGTAATCACCCAATTCCTATATGTTACTTGTGGAGGGTGTCCACTCACATGTATTGGACTTTCAGTGGAATATTTATATGAAATTTCGCCATTTCTAAATCTATTTGTAGCATTTGGTGTCATGTTATGGTTAGTAATTTATAGTAGTCGATTTTGTTTTGTTTTAAATCCAATCTGCGCATATTGGATTTGCTAGAGCCAATATAGTCGATAAATTTTCCACAAAATTGTTTTATTTAAAGCTTTCATTGAAGAAGAGAGGGAATTCAATGGTGTTTTTCACAAAGAGTTCATTTTTTGGTCGTTTTGTGTATCCTGGATGCTATAAAAAAACGTTTATTTGAAAAAGGGCCCTCTTTTTTTTATTTGATTTTTTTTTCTGAGATTTTTGTTCAGACATTTTGAAAATGGTTAGTGGATTTCCAGTAAGTTGCCTGACTTTAATTGGATCAGTGCATCCTGATGCATCTAAAATATTTCATCTGACGATATTACGATAAGTTTTCTCATTTCAAGATTATTGTTGAAGAATTTTAGATAAAAATAGTTGTGGATATTTTGAGGGATTTAATCTAAAACTTGATATTAAGAATTATATTGTAATTGTTTGATTATATAAGTTACTTGTATTCGTTATTATATAATATAGTATATAATATATTTCTTAGTTGGAGTCTGCAGTCTAGCCCCTCGCACCATGTCTACTGAGGCATAGAACCTTGGGCGAGGGGTGCATGCCTTCCCCTTCCCGCCCCCTTCCCCTCTCTCTCTCCCATTTTTAGTCTCCCTTTTTTCGGCACCCTTAAATCCCTCTCTCGACTCCCATTCCCCACTTCCTCTCACTTCACTAGTGTCATCACTATGCTCCCCCAAGTGAGGACCGCGTGCTCTCCACCTGACCGGGACACATGGATTCCTCTGATACGAAGGTTTTGGACTTTGAGGCTCCCCCCCCAGGCCCCTTGACTTCATGTCTCAGTTTGAGTTCCTGGATTCTCTCCATTCCTTATGTCTGTCTTCTCACACACCCTCGTTTTCACTGCTCCCCCATGGCTCAGACCTTCATAATTTGGCCTCTCTCTCCCTCCCCCATGGAACCCCTGCACGCTCTTATCCCCCCTCCCCTACAACCCACCCTCCTCCTCCCTCAGACCTGCATATTCTCTCTTCTCTAGAAAGGCTCTCTCATCTGCGAGCACACAAATGAAGGAGAAGAAGGGGTTTCTGGTTGCGACGTCCAGACCAAGAAATTCTCAGCCCGGTGTATCAAGGAAAAAAGGGGCTTGACAAAAATGGTTGTGGGTGATGAAATTCCTCTCAAAAACATCCCACAACTCTTGGGGAAGACTCTAGTTGGAAGGTTTAAAGGTAAATCTATGGGAGAAAAGGCTCTAACAAGTTGGTTGCAGAACCACTGGAAACTGCTAATTCGTTATGTCCCTAAGATACACATCTTGTCCAGAAGTTGGATCTCTTTTTCTTTCCTTTCAGATGAAGATTGTGAAGAAATCCACAGGAATATCTGGTCATGGAGCTCGTCTAGTTTGTCCTTGAAACCTTGGACAACGTAATTTGACCCCCTAAAGGATTCTACAGCAGTAATGAAATTTTGGGCAATTATTCTCGGGTTTCCTCTTGCCTTTTGGTCCAGGGAAGCGCTAGAAGCCATCGGTAACAAATTGGGCTCTTTCGTAAAACTAAAACTCAACTGGGATTCAAAAAAAAATCAAAGGTGGGCTTGGATTTTGGTCGAAGTGGATGTAAGAGAAGGATTAGTAGGTAACATTGATCTGGTTTATGTTGGAATTACCTGGCATCAAAAGGTAGATTATTGGAGACTACCCTTCATGTGCCATGGCTGCCATGAAATTGAACACTTATGCTCGCATTTCTCCATAATTTCTCTACTGTAATAATCGCATGCAAGTAAGTGGAAAACCAAGTCCTCAATCAAAAAGCAGGAGACAGTGGAGGTCGAATCAATGGAAGGAAAGAATGAAGCTTGTCACCTGGAAATAAAAAAAGGGGTCCTCTCCAGTCAAGCTCTAAGCAACTTGGTTTCCCAAGATCCTACTTCGGGTACGTTTCCCTTTCCTTTGCCTCTTCATTATGTTTCATTGTTAGCTCTTGATTCTCCTGCAAGCCCTCTCCCCTCTCCAAGGTCCCCTCTTTCCCCGATAATCCCCCTCTCCCTCTCCCCTCCCTTAGCTATTCCATAGGCACAAAAAGTTGACATCGCAAGAGATCCCTCTCCCTCTCCCCCTCCCCCTAAAGATTCATTGGTGGTACCTCCTTCCCCCTCCCCTTCTCGAACCCCCTCCACTACCATTTGTGACTCCTCCTCTTCCTATCAACACATCCCTTCCTTCCCTGAAGCTTCCCTTTATCCTCAGGGAAACGAATATTCTTTGAGGTCAAAATACTGGGAGACCACCCCTTCCTTCAGAGGCATGTCTCTTAACCCCCCCTCTCTCGCACAGGTAGGAAGGAAATCCTTCATCAGGTAGAAACTGCGGCATTATAGTGGAATCATGCTTTGGAAGCAAATCAACAGATTCTAGTCCAGACAGATTCATCAAGTGGGTACATGAAAGGAATTAATGGATAGAAATGCAATGCAATGCAAAGCATAGATACTTACCCACATGGGAAGCCCTTCCAGTGTGCCAAATATGAAAAAAGAAAATGCCTCCTTTCTCGTGGACTCCATTGACAATAGGTTTCCAAACCTCCACCTGTTCCTCCGTCCAAATTCCAAGCGTATCTAGGTACCTGTCAGTGGCACACCTCATCATGGTCATCATCATTTGGGTTTCTAATAAAAAAAAGTCTCATACCAAGCACTAGGCTCATTATAACTATTGATATGGGTATCTAACAGATAAAACATTAACCTACCCTTGCGCAGAGTTAGAGATTCCGGTAGCTTCTGCAATGAGAAGACCTCCAGGGATGGTTCTCTGGGAATACTATAGGATTGTGTGTGGTTGGGGCATGCACTTGTAGGATCTATGTCTAGTTAATGGTGCCAAAACCACCCTACCAAACCCCTTTCCAAAATTAGAAAACTATGTTTTCAAAATCAGTACCTATGAGACAAGCTGAAGGGACCCAATTGATAAGGTGTTATCAATGGGATTTGCTATTTTGATTGGTTTTCATCTATGTTTAGTTTTCCTTCCATCGTGAATAGTGTCCTTACTCCTACTCTTCTTATTCTACAATGGATTTGAAATAGCTCCACCGATTTGGTAAAACAGGTCGATCGATGTGGATGAATGCTTGATAGATTCATATTGTAGTGTCTGATGGGTTTATATAGAATTCCAGTGTAAGTCGGATTCAGTATGATTAACGTCATGGGTGATGAACATAGATGAAGGAGTGTGATGAACATTCATTCTACGCCTTAATTTTGTGTGGCCTGCACTGAGAGATATTGAGTGGTAGGTACATAAGCGGTCCAATTCCTAAGATCAATTACCTTTCAGATATAACTAGGAGTTGTGTATTTACAGGATGATGGAAGAATGTATGAACCCTTAACCATTGGAATTCACTGGCATGGCCAAAATGTATGAATTCTCCCTCGACCATGGAATCATTGCTTTTGATCGATCCACTTGCTTCCTTCTTCATGTGACATGCTTCAACCATGGAACAGGGGATCCGACAGAAAATGCAGAGACGATGAAGTTTTGAAAATTTGAGGAATGAAGAATGGGTGCACAGGTAATTACTATAGGTTTTTGCTCCATTAAACACTCCATGTACGTCTTGTTCTCTCACCAGCTTAGATTTTGAAAGATCCATGTCATGTCAGAGGAAGAAACGATGCTAGTGGTCGTTAGTGTCACACCGTTTGTTGGAGTGGAGTAGCCAGGAGATGAATTTTCCAGTTGATAGAATCAAGGATTGGGGGGTAATCGACAAAGGTGCATTTCGTTTGGTGTTTAGCATACACCATATTGAATTTCCTATTCTCACACCAGAATTTTTCTAGGAAAAAAATTGCTCAATTATATTATCATATAATTTGTTTACATCTCCCATCACATCCAAGTGAATCCAAATACAACACCAATCAAAAGGATTCATTTACAATCTTTTCAAAAAGAAAAATATGAAAGTGTACAGTCCTAAGATAATTCTAAACAAATTGATCTGTCATAGCATGACACTACCAAAAAACAACAAAAATACTATCTCCCAAATGACTCAACATTAGCTAGTAAGCCAAGCAAAGGAATAGATCCACTCAAACTGATTAATGGATTCTAATATGTCTCATGGGTCCTTATGCTCCATTGATCCATTGATGATAGAATAAAATGCATTCAGTCTCCTCCAATGCCAGCTTCGAAAGCTTGTCTACTTCAACATTAAAGTTTCTGAAAATGTGTTGATAGCTAATAGACAAAAAAAACTTTGATAATGCTTTGATTCTAGTTTTCCATCCTTCCACTGCAGACACCTGGACTCTTCCTTTGTTAAGTATCCAATCTATTACTACTTTTGATTCTCCCAACACATGGATGCGTGAAACTGATAGGCTATTTGCAAGCATAAGTGTAGCCCAAGCTCCTAAGAGTTCACCTTTTGTATTGGTACCTCTGTCGCAGTTGAAGGTCCATTTAATTACTGAAGCTTCCAATGATTTAATAACTCCACCTGCACCACACAAGCTACCATCCCTTTGCGCTGCCCCATCGAACCAAGCTAAGGCCGAATCTCTTTTGTAGGTAATCATTATATCTCGAGGAATTCTGTCTTTCATATGAGTGTTGGTTCTATTTATTAGAACCTTTGTTTTATAGATCAAAGCCAGAATTGATGGACTGGAGTCTTCGAAGATAACTATGTTCCGTTCATGCTAGATATGCCAACAAATAAGAGTTGATATCTGAGTAGGGGAAGACTTGTCCTCATACCAATTTTTAATACAATCAGATAAAGTGCTCCCAGTCCAGTGACACTTTATGTTTAAGTATTTTATAATTATATTCCAAGCTGTTGTTGCAAAAGGACATGACTTAAAGAGATGAAAGATAGTTCTGATTCCAATTTACACAGTGGAAAACGCCCAAGTCCTTCCCAACCCCTTTTCTGCAATGAGTCCCAAGTAAGTATTTTACCTTCTAAATCCAACTAGAGGAACAATTTGATCTTTAATTGTACTTTCCATTTCCAAATGGATCTCCTCCAAGACTCCACCTTTAACAATTTTTTTGAATTAATGATGCTCAAATAGAAATTTTTAACTGATGGGATCCAAGAATCATCACCTCATGTCCACATTAATTCATCTTCCTCTTCATGTATTAGAGTACTTGATTCATTAAGCGCATGTATAAATTGATCCCATTCCTTTTCCAGTTCACCGGATAGACCCAAATCAATACTGCTCAACCAATTAGAGGAGGAAATTTGATCTTCTGTGCATTTCTTGACCTGGGAAAGAGTCTTAATATTCTTTTGATTTAAAGCAGATAGAAAATTAATTGATAGCAAAGAGGAATTTCCCATCCCCAATATCTGATCCTTTCCCAATGCAATCTGTTGACATGTTCCTAGATTCTAGCATAATCCATGTGTGATAAGATGGATAACTTTTAACAAGCCACTCCATATTCTAGATGCCCCATTAAGATGGAAAGAATATGATTTGAGCCAAGTTATCACCATTTTATTGTGAATATACTTGTCAAATATAACTCTGTGTCAAATTCCCTCTCCATTAAGTACTCTCCAAAGAGTGTTTGTGGCCAAAGATTTACTGAAATCAAATATGGTTCGTATGCCCCAACCTCCAAAATTTTTTGGTAGCGCAATCTACTCCCAATTGCACAAATGCATCTGATGAGAATCACAGTTTCTTTTCCATAGAAAATTATACATCAATTTCCTCAATGTATTCAAGACTGAACAGGGGACCACCGTGAGAGACAACCAATAAATTGGTTGGATTTCCAACACTACTTTCAAAAGAGTGAATCGTCCTCCTAAGGACAGCCACCTATAACACCAGTTACTTATCCTTTTTTCCACCTTTTTAATTAACCAGCCCCAATCTTCTATATGCTGAAATCCTGACTTTATAAAAAACCCCAAATTCTTGAAACCATGTTCCAGATCCAAGAATTTATAAGGGAATATAGCCTTAAAAGGTAATAGGTCTAGATCCGACATTCTAGCTTGATGAAAGGTAGACTTTGTTCCATTGATAGATAAGCCTGAGGACAAACAAAAACATTTTAAGACCTTGTCAATTTCCTACCATTTCTGGATATTGGCATTATTCATAATGACCACATCATCAACAAACAAAATATGAAGAATCTTTATAGTCCTTGACACTTTAATACCAGACAATTTACCTTTGCTTTGACTGTCTTTCAATAGGAGACTCAAACCTTCCATTACTAGGATAAATAGAAGAGGTGATAAAGGGAATCCTTGCCTTATACCTCTACCACTTTTAAAGAAATTAGTTGTCTCACCATTAATCAAAACTTAATATGAAGTGGAAACCACACAACTCATTATCCAGTTTGTCAAGTTTTGTCCCATACCAATCTGAAGGAGGACCATACACATCAGATCCCAATTAATATAATCATATGCTTTTTGCAAATCCAATTTTAAAACCAAAGACTTAGACTTATTCTTTTTAATACTATGGATACACTCATGAACAATACCGATGACATCCTGAATCTGTCTCCCTTGGAGGAATCCCAACTACTCCTCCGAGAGTGATCTCGACAGTATCGATTTAATCCGATCTGTTATAATCTTTGATATAATTTTATAACTAAGATTACATAGTGAGATCGGTCTAAAGTCTCCAAAATGGTTAGGCTTATTTACTTTGGGGATCAAAGTAATGAAAGTTGAGTTTAAAGCTCCTAGAATAAATCCTTTTAATATTGATTCTTCTACCATTTCAAGGAGGTCCTCCTCGACAATATCAAAAAGATGCTTAAAAAACTCCATTGTCCAGCCATCCGGGCCAGGACTCTTGTCCACTTTAAAATTTGTTATACGATTTTTAATTCATCCTTATCCATAGGTTTGTAAAGTGCCTCACCTTCTATGTCTTCCATCATTTTTGAAAATAATGCAACCACCCTAACCTGTTCACTGGTAGAAGGTCCTCTATGTTCTTTGTAAAAGTCTTTGAAGTGATTTAGTGTTGCAAATTTAATTTTTTCCTGACCACTATAAACCTAACCCTCTTCTCCATGAATCTCCCAAACATATTTACTATTTCTTCTGAAACTTGCAAAATTATGAAAAAAAATTGTATTTAAGTCTCCATTTTTTTATCCAGATAGCCCAACTATGTTGGCGCCATTGCTCCTTTGTTTCTTTTAGTAAGGTATTTATTTCATTCTCCAAATATTTTAATGGCATATCCTTCATAGTATTACATAACCCCTCTGCCATGTTTTGAATCATATAAGAAATCTCATTCTCCAAACAACATAGCCGAGCATTTTTACTCTTCTTTCAATCCTTTTGCCAAGCTTTGGTGATGACTTTTAGATCTTTCAGTTTCCAAACCAGGCGTTTTTGCTTTCTAGTCTCCTTTAGATATTTAGGATCATTCCACAATTTTTTCACCATCAATATGAACTCATTCTCTTTAGTCCACAAAGGATTGAACTTAAATGGGTAAGCCTTATATAAAGGAGGAATATCCAACTGAAGAAGAATCGGAGCATGGTCGGAGATGAAAGGGTATTCCACCCAGGCTCTATAGATGTCAATTGTATCTACAAGATCTTCAGAAAGAAATGTTCTATCAAGTCTCTTGGCAATAAAATATGCCCCCGAATGACCATTGCGCCATGTAGGAACGAATTTCCCCAACACAATGTCTATAAGCTTGTTTTTATGAAAATAAGTATTAAAGAAATTTGCCAACAATCCCAATAAGATCACCTGTTAGAATTAGAATTTTTAAATTCAACAATCCTGAAGATTCCAGTTTCTCCCAGAAGTGTTTGCGCTCCATGCACGACCCTTATAAATTTAGTAGATTTATCTGTCTTCTACTTTCTAAACATATCCATGTCAATAATATCCCACCACAAGTATGAAAAGGAACCAATTCAAAGTAATTAGGATCCCATGAAACCAATAAGCGCTAGAGGTACCAACAAAATTAACTGCACAACTTAACCAAGTAGGCCTAAGAGAGCGGAAGAAAGAACGAGCTTTTTCCGAATGAACAAGAGTCTCCAGATGATAAAGTTAGATTAAGATCACCTGCTAGAATTAAACTTTTTAAATTCAACAATCCTGAAGATTCCAGTTTCTCCCAGAAGTGTTTGCGCTCCATGCACGACCCGTATACATTTAGTAGATTTATATGTCTTCTACTTTCTAAACATATCATTGTCAATAAGATCCCACCACAAGTAAGAAAAGGAACCAATTCAAAGTAATTAGGATCTCATGAAACCAATAAGCTGCTAGAGGTACCAACAAAATTAACTGCACAACTTAACCAAGTAGGTCTAAGAGAGTGGAAGAAAGAAGGATATTTTTCCGAATGAACAAGAGTCTCCTGTAAGAAAACAATATTGGGACAGGTCTTATCCAGTACACTTCGAACTGGGGAAACTTTTAGGGTGCCTCTAGTCCCCCTTAAGTTTAGTGAGAGAAGTATCATTACTTTGACCTTGCAAGGGCCTTCAACGCTCTAAGGGCCCCACCATTGGTGGTAGATTGTGGTACAGAAACAATTGAGGAATCAAGGGTCAATTTTTTAAGGGCACTTATGGTTTTTATCCAGGAATGTTCAATGCCCAATCCCCTTGACCAAGCATATTCTTTCCCAGCCTCTACGTTGGATGACCGTGAACAACTAGCCTCCCCTTTTCCAGCAACTTCATCAATGACTGACTTACCAACATATACTGGTAATTTCACATTTGAATCATTACCACAGATAAAAGGGATTAAAGAGTCAGGTACAACAGATAGAGTGTGTTATCACTCCAAGAAACCCTCTATGGTTGCAGACTAGAGGTGCTTGGTAACTTAAGAATTGAATACTTTTCAGTAGGTGGATCAATGGGATACTAAGATAGCACAATGGAGAGATTACTTATCAGAATAGCTTAATGAACCAGTGCTTTTAGAAACTGTAAATCAGATGCCAAATAACAGAAAAGGTATGAAGAATGTTCCTTAGACAACCAAAATACATTGGAATGCAGGGTTTAAATAACCAAGTACATAAATAATGCAGGGTCACACTAAACAATGAGAAGTTCCTCTATTCAAATCATGAGCATAAGCTGAGCTAATTTAAACAGAGTACAGAACAAAG
>ML786372.1:0-29460 GCA_009831015.1 Picea engelmannii | reverse complement strand
ATCAAGAGACTCTCAAATCCCAACTTGTACAGATTTTAGAGAAATTAGATACAATTCAGACTGCAATACATAGTTTGAAAGAATCTTATGATAAGGAGAAAGCCCCTTCATCTCCTATCAAATACGATGAGCTAGAAAAGCAAGCTTCTTACAAATGGTTTGGAACAGCTTCTACTTCCACCAAAGATCAGAAATATTTAACTCCAAATCAACTAGCTACAGAAATGGCTAATCATGTTCTTTTAAGGATAGCTCAAGTTGTCTTGATAGCACAAGAAAAGCTAGACTTAGTCAAATCACAATTCTCTTCTTTAGAAGGAGAAGTTAAATCTGAACATCAAAAGATTGTCCCTCAAGTCACTTTTATATAAGGGATAGATGAAGCTGAAAGCTCAAATGCCAATGCACCTAGATCATCTGATGATGATACAGGAGGAAATCCTTTCCAATCTGCATGGGAGAAATGGTGCAATGTTAAATATGGTTCCAGTAAAAGGGTCCCATTTGATCCAGCAAATTCTTCTGAACATGCTTCTTTTAGCAGAGAAACATAGAACTAACCCTAGTTTCTAATCTGAATTGCAGATCCCGTAATGAGATGATGATCATATTTCAGAAATGGTAGGCTTGGGCAAAAACTCAAAAGATGATATTTAGAAACAGAGTTGCCTAGAATGAGTTAGCCCTCAGACTAACTTGGGGATTCACTAGAAACCTCGGACTCTGGTGGGACAGAGTCAATGAAGCTGATAAGATAAGAATAATGAATCATGATAATCCAATAGAAGAGCTTATCAAAGTTGTAGTACATGAATTCTATGGTAGTACTAAAATAGATTCTGAACATTATGCAGACTTGTTTATGAATCAACGACTATGTCATGTTTCTCAACTACCAGAATTTTTATGTACTATGCAGGATCTTTTATACAAAGCTCCTGATCCAGACAATGTGGCATATCTAAGAAAATATATTTCTACCATGCCTGGAAAAATTCCCGATCTTGTTAGAGAAAGACTAGAAACCATGGAAATTGGTCTAGAAGAACTTTCTTTAGCAGGATTACATGAACATATAGTCACATCCCTACAGAAAGAATGTTTAAGAAGACAGACAAACAAATTTGTTAAAAAGCAATTAGGGTTTGACTCAAGTATCTGTGATACTTTTGTTGAAACATATCACTTTGGTTGTCAGAAGCAGAATAAAAATAAAGACTCGTGTAGGAAAGACTGTGGTTGTTTTAAATTCTCTAGGAAAAACAAATTCAGTTCTTTTACAAAAAAGTTTCCTAGAAGATTTAGTAAAAACACCCAAAGACCTAGAAAAGCCTATTTTAAACGCAGGCCAAGAACAACTCAAGCAAGCAAAACCACTTGCTTTATCTGTAAAAATCCTGGCCACTGGGCTTCTCAGTGTCCTCTGCATCAGAAAACCAAATTTCAAGCAAAGATAATGGATCTCCTCCAAACAGGATATGATCATGTCGAATGCGAAATAGTTTCTGAACGTTCATATGGTGAATTTCTATCACTAACTGAGTCTGACGGATCTTATACTCCCACTGTTGACTACCAATCTGATTCTGATCAATCACAAATCACTGATACTATGAATTTCCTCGACATCAAAATGATGTCCACCTTTTCTGACCTCCCCTCTCTTCTTCATCAGAGGTCTGTCTTAGAACAAAAACCGAAGAGGTTAACACTTGGATAGTTTCAACGTTTAAAAAGATATCAAGCTCAGATTGCTCTTCTCTCTTCTCAAATTGCCCGACACCAGCATCCAAGTGTGGTGAATATTCAGGATTATACACCAAAATATTATGATTTCACTTCATCTAAACCTAAAGGCAATAAGGTAGAGAAACATATCTTTACCTCTCTGAAATAAATAAGAGAAGAAGAACAAGAAGATGGTTCTCTAAATAAAACTATTTAGCATCTAGAAGAATCAATAAAAGAAAAAGAAAAAGTAATGGTTGAGCTATGGAAAAATATCAAAATGGAAAAGGAAGAACTGAACTTTCTTAGGAATAAAAGAGATGAACAATGGGAAAGAGAAATGTTTGGTCATGACACAGAAATTGAAACTAGTGAGTCTAAACAAATTAATGGTTTTGAAGATAGACTAGTAATTTATGTGGATATAAAAGTTTCAGGATATCTGCAATATACTTTAGATGCACAGCTTGATACAGGTGCTATGAATTCATGTGCAAAATATGGAGCAATACCATCTTATTATTGGCAGCCTATTGAAATTGCTTTCAAAGCAGTAAATAAGACTGAGATCAGAATCCAGTCTTTTTCCCCTGACTTTCCAATAATCATACAAGGAGAAAAGGTAGTTGTTAATATTTATTTCTTTGACACTAGAGAAGATATCTTGCTTGGACAAAATTTTGTAAATAGATGTTTACCATTTACAATAGGTAGCAATTCTGTATAGATTACAATTTTGGGAAAACCTATAACAGTCCCTAGTAAGTCCTCCTATGAATCAAGGATTGCAGTAAAGAAATATCTCCCACTGATAGAAGATACTGCTGAGAAGTTAGTCCGGATACAAAATATAATAAACAATGTAGAAAGACATGGATTAGAAGCAATTAAGGATGTTAAAGAAAAGATAGAAAAAGATTGTACATCAGATTATCCTAATGCTTTTTGGACAAGGGAACAATATTTTGTCAGTCTTCCCTATAGAGAAGATTATGTTGCAAAACCACAAAAGGCCTCAGCCAACCATATGTCTCCCAGAGAAATTGAATATTGTCAGCAAGAAATAAAAGAACTCCTAGAGAGAAAGCTAATAGAACCAAGCAGAATCCCTTGGGCTTGCCCAGCAATTTATGTGAATCAACATAGCGAACAGAAACAAGGAAAGCCTAGAATGGTTATAAATTACAGAGCTTTAAATGAAACTCTACTTCCTATAAGATTTCCTCCTCCTTCTAAAGAATTGCTTTTCTCTAAGATTGGTAAATGCAACATCTTCAGTAAGTTTGATCTAAAGAGTGGATTCTGGCAAATAGGGATAGTTCCTAAAGACAGGTACAAAACAGCTTTTGTTGTACCTAATGGACAATACCAATGGAGAGTCGTGCCTTTTGGACTGAAAAATGCACCCTCGGAATTCCAAAAAAGGATGGACGATATCTTTAAACATTTGAATTTTGTCATTGTATATATAGATGATCTTCTTGTTTGCTCTTATGATACTAAATCTCATGTACAGCTCTTGAAGACAGTATATGATCTTTTGTTCCGTCATGGTTTGGTTTTAAGCAAGTCTAAGCTTTGTTGGGCTCAGACAAGAATTGAATATTTAGGACTTATTCTTTCCAAGGGAGCAGTTGCGTTACAGGAACATGTGCTGAAGAAACTCTCTGAATTTCCAGATGAGATTCTGGATCAAAAACAATTGCAAAGATTCCTAGGTTGTCTAAATTATATTAGACAGTTTTATGAAAACCAGGCTAAGGATGTAAGGATACTTCAGAAGCGCCTGAGTAAGGTAATACCTTGGAATAATAATATGACATCAGTTGTTCAAGTAATAAAACAGAAAATCCATAACCTACCAAAGTTATATCTTCCAGATATTTCATTACAGCTCATCTTAGAGACAAATGCTTCTAATGATACATGGGCAGTTGTATTGCTCCAGAAGAATGGACCAATTTACAGAGTAGGATCTTTACAATCATAACATACTCTCTTATCAAAGATATTACACTTGATATCAATGTTTTTCATTCACAAGGTCCCGAAGGCGAGTGAAGAGGATACACACTACTCGACTCAAACTATAGACTTACAGACTCTTGCTCTCTCTCTGTCGTGTCCCAAATGAGATCCTGAGAGATTTATTTATACAAATTCTAGCAAGTTACCGGTATTAAGAAACTAGCATCTGTCAGTTATAAAGTAGATTCCTTCAAGTGGATGGGGAAACTGGTGGACTCCAGTTGTTATCTCGTCCCTCCGAGGCTCGGCCATATGGGGACCCATACCAACTTTTACAGAATGACTCGAGACAAAGGATAATATTCCTAGTACATAGTGGATTTTGAAATGATACCACTAGATTATTTGGATTACACAGTGGAGTTCTACAGGAACCCACGGAACTGACGGGACACCACTGTCGGCCCGTTAGACATGAAATTGAAATAATTACAATAAAGACATTTTCATGGCTCATGGCCCATCATGCTTCCATCCAATTGTTTATGTTATGTTCAGCAATGGAATCAAATGAGTCACTGTTGTCGTAGTTGTAATGACTGTTGGGAGGTGATCCATGGATATCTAAAAAAGGTGGCAGTCCACTAAAACATTTGTAGAACGGTGATCCTTGCATTGTAGGGATGAGTTCATCTTCTGGTACGCAGAGGTCTCCATAGAATTCACTAGTTACCTTGTAAGTCTGAGGATTTGGTGGATTGGAATTTTCATAAATTAGCTCACTGCCTTGAAAGGATAAATTAAAAACAAACCATGCATTGTAGTGTGTTGCTTCCTCAACTTCTGCACGTAACCATTTCCTGAAATCATCTTTGTTGCTACCAAAGAACTGTATGTCTCTAGGACAATAGGTCCATAGTAACAAATACAACCAACCAGACCACCAATATAGATAATCTCTAAATGTTGAACAGTCAAAGAGTATCCAACAAGATCCATCAAACTTGGTCTAAGACATTATTGCACAATAGTCTGCATATGAGATATCTGGAGTATAGATATAGATATACACGTGTCCTTGGAAAGGACCTCCAGTGATTATTCCTCTAGTTATGTTCTGACTTGCTCTAAAATAACTTATAAAAGATCTTAGATGATTCTTTGACTGTACCCAGCTATTCAAAATATTTATACATGCTGGACTAGATTTAATGAAGCAATCTAGACACTCAAAACAATAACAATATTTACAATTATTGCATGCAAGGATCCATTTGAATCCCGGCAGAGCATCTGGTATGCTTAAGGAGGATGAAGCCATTTCTGTAGCTAGTTGATTCAGAGTTAAATATTTCTGATCTTTGGTGGAAGTAGAAGTTGTTCCAAACCATTTGTAAGAAGCTTGCTTTTCTAGCTCATCGTATTTGATAGGAGATGAAGGGGCTTTCTCCTTATCATAAGATTCTTTCAGACTATGTATTGCAGTATGAATTGTATCTAATTTCTCTAAAATCTGTACAAGTTGGGATTTGAGAGTCTCTTGATTTTGTTCAAGATTATCAATCTCATAATGTAGACCATTCATGTGTGATTTGGTTTTCATGATGTCTTGTGCCATATCATCCATATTTTGAGCAAGACAGACAGATTGATAGTTTGCATAATTCTGTAACCTCACAACATCTTGAGATTTCTCAGCGTCTGCTTTTCTATATTGAATAAAGTCTAGGTCTGCTACTAAGTTATTTTTGAAAGAGGGAGTATCATTCCCTATTCCAAGACTTCTTTGAGGTAATGTGGCAGACTTGTCTTTGTCTCCTCTAGGCAAAGTATAGTTTATCATCTTGATAAGAGGGACTGTGACTTCTTGACATTCAGAACAATCAGAATATTGTCCATTGTGTTCAACTTTGGACTGGTAGGTTCTAAATTTTTTATAAGCAGATGGAATATGTTTCACTGGAGGTTTACCTGAAGACTCATCTTGAGAAGGGATTCCCTTTTGGCAGAAATAACAGTTCTCTGAACCCTTTTGGTGAAACAACAAATGATCATCTAATTTGGATCTACTGGAGATTAGTTTATATACAGGGGTTCGGTAAGAAGTGGATGAAGAAGATGATGTACTTTTTCTAGGATATGAATCTGAAGTACTTGCATTTAAGGAAGACATTTGCCTTTCAAGATCAGGAACTCTTAGACTTTTGGATCTTCCTATTCTCAAAACCTTTTCTCCTGATTCATTCCTATCCATTATCAACTGTTGTGCTTTAGATGGTGCTATTTTAGATTGCACAGGTTGATAGTCTGTTGACCATTCATCTGGCATTGTTAATTTAGCAAATCCTAAGGTGAGGGGTGTGACATTTCCCGTACCAACCACCACGCTTTCGTTTGTTGCGTGTTGGATAAGTTTTGGATTTAAGGCTGGCATTGTGGTAGTTACAAACCTAAGATAGATTGTGGTATGTAAATGGGCAATTTCTGAGGATTTTGCCATGTCAAAACCAAAAAATTGGACATAACCTTGTAGGAGAGAGGAAATATATGGATCAGTCAACAAAACTTAGAATCTGGGTAACGCTAATGACCAGACTGGTCCATTATGCAGAGGAGCTTGGAAGCTTGAGATTATAGCATCTGAAAACTGATTATGACGTGAATCTATTATACAACTGAGAACTGAGGTGTTTAGACCTAGTCTAACAAGAGGATTTATTCTGAATTGGATAAAACCAATATGAAAAAATTTAAACCCATGTTCTAATCCCCAATCTATATCATATTGTTGAATCAAAGGGATTTGATATACACTCTGTCCTAAAGATAAAGGAACATTATGAGAACAGTATCGGAATAGAGTGGAGGCTCTAAATTTGAACATTGGGAGATCCTAGACTTTAGACAACTCAATTTCAGGCATTCGCCAATTTACATCAGGTTCATACTCTTGGGAGACTAGTCTAGTATTATATAAGGATTTAGACTCAGAGGAGTTACTAAGAAAATGTTTATACCATTTGCTTGGTTTATATGAGACAACAAAGGACAAATCATAGGATGCAGACAATCCTTTCTATGAATCCATCTTCAACTACTGCAAATCCTGGTGATATACTAAGATTACAGGCAAGTAAATATAGCAAGTGGCAAGATCTTACTTACTATGGGAAAAGGACTATGCAACTCTCCACGCCTTCCTTGGCTTCAATGGTTGTCTTACTGTCCTACAACAACTTCTGGAGACCACAGTCAAGAGATCACTTCACCCGCTACTTGGCATTTACACATCTCATAATCATATATCCCAGACACAAGGCTCGCATCAAATGTACTCACTCAAGAAATATCTTTGTATTATATTCAGAAATTTGTCACTTGACAATTACAAAAGGCCTAGTACATGAGCTATAACTGCACAGAAAAGCAGGGCGTTTAATCTTAGTTCTCTATTCCGAAGAAAGAGAATGTCAGATAGGCTACTGGCCGACTGCTCAGGCAGAAACTAGCTCTGATACCAATTTACAGAGTAGGATCTTTACAATCATAACATACTCTCTTATTCCTGAGAAAGTTCAGTTCTTCCTTTTCCATTTTGATATTTTTCCATAGCTCAGCCATTACTTTTTCTTTTTCTTTTATTGATTCTTCTAGATGCTGAATAGTTTTATCTAGAGAACCATCTTCCTGTTCTTCTTCTCTTATTTCTTTCAGAGAGGTAAAGATATGTTTCTCTACCTTATTGCCTTTAGGTTTAGATGAAGTGAAATCATAATCTTTTGGTGTATAATCCTGAATATTCACCACGCTTGGTTGCTGGTGTCGGGCAATTTGAGAAGAGAGAAGAGCAATCTGAGCTTGATATCTTTTTAAAAGTTGAAACTGTCTAGGTGTTAACCTCTTCAGTTTCTGTTCTAAGACAGACCTCTGATGAAGAAGAGAGGGGAGGTCAGAAAAGGTGGACATCATTTTTATGTCGAGGAAATTCATAGTATCAATGATTTGTGATTGATCAGAATTAGATTAGTAGTCAACAGTGGGAGTATCAGATTCATTAGACTCAGTTAGTGATAGAAATTCACCATATGAACGTTCAAAAACCATTTCTCATTGGGCAGGATCATATCCTGTTTGGAAAAGATCCATTATCTTTGCTTGAAATTTGGTTTTCTGATGCAGAGGACATTGAGAAGCCCAGTGGCCAAGATTTTACAGATAAACCAAGTGGTTTTGCGTGCTTGAGTTGGTCTTGGCCTGTGTTTAAAATAGGCTTTTCTAGGTCTTTGGGTGTTTTTACTAAATCTTCTAGGAAACTTTTTTGTAAAAGAACTGAATTTGTTTTTCCTAGAGCTTTTAAAACAACCACAGTCTTTCCTAAATGAGTCTTTCTTTTTATTCTGCTTCTGACAACCAAAGTGATATGTTTCAGCAAAATTATCACAGATACTTGAGTCAAACCCTAATTTCTTTTTAACAGATTTGTGTGTCTGTCTTCTTAAACATTCTTTATGTAGGGTTGTGACTATATGTTCATGTAATCCTGCTAAAGAAAGTTCTTCTAGACCAATTTCCATGGTTTCTAGTCTTTCTCTAACAAGATCGAGAATTTTTCCAGGCATGGCAGAAAGATATTTTCTTAGATATGCCACATTGTCTGGATCAGGAGCTTTGTATAAAAGATCCTGCATAGTACACAAAAATTCTGGTAGTTGAGAAACATGACATAGTCGTTGATTCATAAACAAGTCTGCATAATGTTCAGAATCTATTTTAGTACTACCATAGAATTCATGTACCACAGCTTTGATAAGCTCTTCTATTGGATTATCATGATTCATTATTTTTAGCTTATCAGCTTCATTGACTCTGTCCCACCAAAGTCCAAGGTTTCCAGTGAATCCCCAAGTTAGTCTAAGGGCTAACTCATTCCAGGCAACTCTGTTTCTAAATATCATCTTCTGAGTTTTTTTCCCAAGCCTGCCATTTCTGAAATATGATCATCATCTCATTACGAGATCTACAATTCAGATTAGAAATTGGGGCTAGTTCTATGTTTTCTCTACTAAAAGAAGCATGTTCAGAAGAATTTGATGGATCAAATGGGACCCTTTTACTGGAACCATATTTAGCATTGCACCATTTCTCCCATGCAGATTGGAAAGGATTTCCTCCTGCATCATCATCAGATGATCTAGGTGCATTGGCATTTGAGCTTTCAGCTTCATCTATCCCTTTTATAAAAGTGACTTGAGGAATAGTCTTTTGATGTTTAGATTTAACTTCTCCTTCTAAAGAAGAGAATTGTGATTTGACTAAGTCTAGCTTTTCTTGTACTATCAAGACAACTTGAGATATCCTTAAAAGAACAGGATTAGCCTGGTTTTCATAGAACTGTCTAATATAATTTAGACAACCTAGGAATCTTTGCAACTGTTTTTTATCCAGAATCTCATCTGGAAATTCAGAGAGTTTCTTCAGCACATGTTCCTGTAACTCAACTGCTCCCTTGGAAAGAATAAGCCCTAAATATTCAATTCTTGTCTGAGCCCAACAAAGCTTAGACTTGCTTAAAACCAAACCATGACGGAACAAAAGATCATATACTATCTTCAAGTGTTGTACATGAGATTTAGTATCATAAGAACAAACAAGAAGATCATCTATATATACAATGACAATTCAAATGTTTAAAGATATCGTCCATCCTTTTTTGGAATTCTTAGGGTGCATTTTTCAATCCAAAAGGAACGACTCTCCATTGGTATTGTCCATTAGGTACAACAAAAGTTGTTTTGTACTTGTCTTTAGGAACTATCCCTATTTTCTAGAATCCACTCTTTAGATCAAACTTACTGAAGATGTTGCATTTACCAATATTAGAGAAAAGCAATTCTTTAGAAGGGAGAGGAAATCTTATAGGAAGTAGAGCTTCATTTAAAGCTTTGTAATTTATAACCATTCTAGGCTTTCCTCGTTTCTGTTCGCTATGTTTATTCACATAAAATGTTGGGCAAGCCCAAGGGATTCTGCTTGGTTCTATTAGCTTTCTCTCTAAGAGTTATTTTATTTCCTACTGACAATATTCAATTTCTTTGGGAGACATATGGTTGGCTGAGGCCTTTTGTGGTTTTGCTCTACGATCCATGTTGCTCCCCATTTTCCCAAAAAATGTCGTTTAAGGCCTCAAAACGGCTCTGAAAGTTTAGGACCCGAAAAACTGCTAAAAATAGTAAATTGTGCGGACACTGAAAAACTGAAAGAAGTAATGGTGGGGGTCCAAGTGGAATATGTGGGTGGCGACCAATATCCACCTAGATCAAGCATCTTTTGGACAGTTACACAGAAAACCTATCCAACCTTTAGTTAAGAAATATACCTCAGGTACATATCCTACAACCGAAAGCCAAACCCGCTCCAACCAAACCAATAACTTCTCTGCACTCATGTTATTGTATGAAAATCTACCAACTATACCACAGAGTGCCATCCTACAGGTGTCCTCCAGTCCTATATCTGAGCCTAGGACCATTCTTTTAACATGTTTTTTAGTCACCCATTGTCTACGACCCTTACGAACAGTTGTAGAGCCAGTAGCTTTAAGACGAGAAGGCAATGAAACAGTCCCTCTTTCGGCTTTCTAAAGGCTACACCCCAACAACAGTTTATGAAACCCCAGAGTAGACTTAGACAGTTCATGTATGTATGCATCTAAGGAAGGCGCTAAGCTGGGTTCTTTGCTACAGCCTTTTTCCTGTAAAAATGGCTCTGCGCAAGAACAAGAACCATTTGTCTGATAACTCGATATTACCTCTCCAGAAGTATGTACATTAGTTACTTCCACCACCTTCCAAAGTCCATCAACTAGCTCATTCCTTAATACATTAACTTCCTCATTAATTTTTCCAACCGGTTAAGTGCCATTTGATCTCCACTTGAAACCCACTAAAAACAAAATGTGAAGATCTAGGGCTAGAAACACTCTAAAGTCCAAGGAGAAGAGGTAAATAATGACTCTGACAAAGGATTAAGGTAATGTTGTCCACCTGGGATTCACTATCCTAACCTCGAGAAAATAGTGATAAGGTTCGCAGGTTTAGAGAGATTTGATGCAGATTCCAAAAACAGTAGTTAAGCCTTCAATGAATACTAGAACACAATATTAAATGATATTCCCACCAAATAGCCTAAAAAAATAGTAAAAAACATTTCCTACAAGCACCCAAGAACTGTTTATCAGAAACTAAAATATAAAATAGCCAGTAAACAAGTAAGGAATACCGAGACCCTCCAAACCTAGACGATTCCAGGATTGATATCCACCTCCATGATTCCTGCTGGATACTATCCCGCCATAAAATTTGAAAAATGGATGAAGTTCCACCTGGTTTGACGACGCCTCCTCATCCTTCCAACTCTCATGAATTAATTCCAAACAAAACTTAAATCCACTCCAATGCACATCAAACAAAGGAGATATTCATAGAATGGAGAATCCAATCACTCGACAGCTGGCCACTGTTAAAGACACATGTCAATATTTTAAAATTTTAAAAATTCAATAAAATTTAATTTGTTTTTTTTCTTGCAATTTCACATCCAGGAATAAAGTGTCACTTCATCATATTCAACCAATTTTTAAATATTAGATATTAAAAAAATAATTTTTATTTTTTAAATATTAAATTTAATACAAAAATGTTATGAAACTTTAGAAATCATTATAATTTTTTTTTATTATAATTATAAAGTCAAAATAATTTGACCTAAAATCAATCGCTATATTCCCTTCTTTGGTAGGGACTAACAAAGCCGAGACTAATAAAGAGGGGACATAATTTATTTCAAAATTTTCCACCATAATTAGACAATCCTTTTCTACTACGAAGGCATATCTCCTCGTAATTACACTAGAGTATTTAAACGATTTAAAGGTAGCCTCATCATCTTCTCCTTCTTTTCCTCTTCTTTGTCCTTTTTTTTTTGTCTTAAATGACAAAGGGTATATGTGCCTTTATTTTATCTAATTTTGGTGTTATGTTTCATTTTCTTTTTATTGATTTTTTTTCATTGAAATATCCTTGTAGGTCCCCAGAAGAAAAGGCCTCGCCCCACCAACATTGGTGAAATTGGATCCCTTGCCACCCCTGCAACCGCACTTGCTTCCTATCAATATTGAGGGTTAGTGATTGGTTCTTCTGATAATGCAGATGATGTTGATGGGTTTATCAATGTAATTGCAAATTGTGGAAAAAAAAATCTTCTAAATAATTTTCTTCAAAGTAACGAGGGAGTCAACACTAGCATTATAAATTACTACATTTTGGAACTCTTTGTTGATGTTGAGGTTGTTCAAGGGTTAGGGTCTGGTAACAACAATAGAAGCAGAGAAATGGGCTCTTCTAAGGCCATGGAAAATAGGTTCATAGAGGTCTTTTAGAAGGCATAAAAGGCTAAGAACAAAGACATTATAGATGAAGTAGAGGAGCAATGATGTTTCAATGCCATTAAAGCCTTGTGTTGTACTCAAGTCTAACCCAAGTGGTTGTGTGATGTGTTGGGTATGTGTTATATTCTTTGCACGAGTAGTAGTGTCTAAGCGTATGCGTCAGGCGTGCAGGAATTCAATAGATTTAGGTGGTTTTTCGGCACATGGTTTCTTTGTCGATGGTCTTCTATTTCCGGTTAAGGAATTAGGGTTTTGGACTAATCCAGGTCATTGGGTTAGGGTTTTGGATGTCGTTGGCTCCTATATGTATATTGTATTGTAAACAATGTAACATATAAATGAATATAGAATATGTTGGTTTTCCCGGTTTGGGTTTCCAGGGGAAAAATCTCTGTGTAATGTTTGTATTTGCCATTGTATATTTTTGTTCTTTTATTGAATATCTATTTGCAGTAAATATTGTACAAGGTTAAAATCTACATGGTGGAGTGTCATCATCTCTATCCAGGTTTTATTCCCTTCCGTCAAATAACAAACCTTTGATCTTCTATGAAATATGGTTTATTCGGTGATCATAGAAGCCCTAGAAGCCCTAGTTGTTAACAGTGCAAAGAATTTGTCCAAAGGGATTGGATCCAATGGTGGAAAGTGAGGGGTTTCTCACCATCGAGCAAGGTTCAATTCCCATGAGGGATTTTCCTGGAGCCATGGGGTCGCCTTGAGGTAGTGGTCAAACATATACGGTCTTATGATGAGTGCACACATAAGTGGATCAAATCTCACCCCCGTGTCTTTCAAAATTTTAAGGGGCAACAAGTGGATCAAATCCCACCCCCATTTTTCCTTCAAAATTTTAAGGGGCGACAAGTGTGGGGGAGATATGCTTTGATTCCTAAGGGCATACACCCTTCTGCAAGGAATTCTAGTAGTTGAAGATACCAAGATCACACACCTTAAGGTCATAGGGGATTCAATGATGATAATTAAATCGATGATGTGTGTTATTTCCCCTTTATATTAAACTATGGCGTTGTCTAATTGTTCTATGTTTTGGCTTTTTTCGTCGAAATCCGATGACATAAATATGCACAAAATCACTATTTTTTTTTGTTTAGAATCCATTTTTGAATGAAGAAATGGATTCAACATGTTGATAAACCCCTAGGACATTTGGATTATATAGAAATAATCACTCAAATATGCAGATCTAACAATTTCTCACCGGATTTCGGAGAAATATCCCCAAAAAATATCGCCGAAAAAAAAAGCCAACACGTAGAATGTTTAGACTACGACTTGAACTAATGGGTTAATAGAACAGTGGGATAATAGAGCATTATCTTTAGGCATTGGTGACATAATTAAAAATGAGGTTCTTTATCGTAGCCAAATACCCTAATTCCTTAGAGAAACCATGAACCGATGCCTCCACCATCAAACGTTAAGTTCACATGATATGAGGATATACAATCAAGATAATGGCATTGGAAAGAGTGAGCGGAGGGCACCAACAGGTACAAGTTTCATGCACATAATAAACACTACTCCAAGTGAAGAAGCGTGTGGTTTGAATTTGCACAGTTATTGTGGGATAATGGTGGAATTGGAGTTGGGATTTGGCTTAAGTTTCGCCTTGAATCGGCTTTGACTAATTTCATGGCAAGTCTCCTTGTCATTGGGCTTCTGGTCAATTTATTCCACAAATCAATTCATGCATTGGAATTTTATTTTGGTGGTTTGTTGAGAGCGTAAGGATAAAATCAGGCATCCATTTCCCTACATAACATGGTTTCGACCCTTTACTGGATTGATTTTCCTCCTTTCTAAGGTCATTTCTAGTTCTATATTGTTGGGTTTATGTGGCAATTTATTTACCGCACCAACTCTGTTTCTCATTCACTTGCTCCATTTCAAAGGGAATTTATGGCTTTGATCATGGTTCTGGTTTTGGTTTTTTTTACTAGAGGAGCAACTTAGTCTCTGGTGGGTTTTCTTGTGGTCACTATTTCAAGCTATAGCCCCTAGCTCTTTGTTTTGTGCTAAGTATCATTTTATGTCAAACACATTCACACAATTTTCATTCATTGGATTTTTTAATTTTCTGTTGTAGAAGGATATCCCTCTCTTCTCTATTCTATTTTAGGCAGGCAAATCTTGTAGGGTGTTTCAACAACATATAGGTCCTCATTTTAGCCCAGCCTTTCATTTGGAATAAAAAGCCATTGAAATGGATAATGGAGACATCATGGAGTTCTGATGCATTCTGGAAAGACGAGAGGGGATCACAGTGCAAGAATGCAGCGAAACATGTCTTTTTAACTATAAAATGTGGAAGGGCATGCAAAGCCACAAAGAGCCAATTTAGTTAAAAAGGTTGTTGAAAGATAGTGAAATCAATAAATATAATTTTTTTTGTGAAAAAATGTCATAGCCCAAATTATCTTGTGATATTTGATGAAAAATAAAATTAATAAGCTATAACTTTGAATTGTTATAGAAAAATTTGTATTATGATATGTGAGGTTTAGAAAGATTCCATTCAAAATGAATATACTATATCAAAACATATATAATAAAATTCAAGATATTTAATTTGCTAAGTTGATGATGTGGCAATGTTAAAAAATCAAATTTTATGATGATGATGATTAATGTCCACTAAGACCGAATTGGTCTATCAGACCTTAAGAGGAATGACGTATCGGTGAATGATTGTTTCCAAAACTGGGCATCTCATAATTTTAATTTACAAGCTCTTCCTGCTTATATCTGATAGAACATTTGGTTGGATAGAAATAACTCTATCTTTGAGGAAATGATCCCCTCTATGCAAAGAATTGTTTATCTTGCTCTAGGAGCTCTGGGGAAAATGAGGAAAAAGCATAAAGTATCTATCCCTAGGCGTAGATCTATAATCCTTCCTATAGATAAAGCTCTTGCTTGGTTTGATGGGGTTGCTTGGCATACTTAGTGGAGCTGGTGGTGTCTTAAAGATAGATGAACATAAGGAGTTTAGATGGACTTTAAACTGTGGAAGGGGAACAAATTCCACGGCAGAGCTCATGGGAGCTTGGGCTACTTTGACTCTTGCCTCAAGACTTTCAGTTTATGACATACATGTTTTGGGGGATTCCAAGATCGTCATTGATTGGCTTAATAAAAAGGGATTGCTTAAGGTGGCAAATTTAGATGGATGGAAGGATAGAATTACTGAACTCATCCCTATTTTCAGATCTATCTCCTTTGCGCACATATATAGGGATGAAAACAAAGAAGTTGATTGTCTATCCAAAAAGGCTCTTTATATTTGCCTAGGGCGAATTGCTTACAGTCAATGGATAGGAGGCCATGAGGGGCCTACACTCTTTTTAAATATGTATTGATTATCTATGAGACTTCCAAACGCATTGATACTAATTTTATCGACAAAATAGAAATGCAAACCTCCACAATTAAATTTACGGATATTTTTCTTTGCAGAGGTTCTAACGGAGGTCACAGTTCTGTGTGTTTCATAGTGTAGCGCATCAGTGCGTTCTATATATACAAACGGACCAGTGCGTAAGCAAATAATTAAAAACACTGATAAATTTTAATATCAAGTCCATGCATGTATTGATGATGGTTTTGGTTCAAATGCTGGGAAAAAAAGGTTACAATATCAAATGGACAATACTTCATATTCGAGCTCATTCCATATTCTTGCAAGTTTGTCAACTTCTCCCACACCATTTGAAGTAAGTCTAGATTTTATTTATAATTGATTTATCTGATTGAATTTATGCCATTTATGCACGTGCATTTGAATAATTATTCATTGAATTTTGTAGGATCATAAATTAGGAATGATTTTGGATGCACAAGATATTCCACTAGAGTAAAAATGTCGCAAGCTCTTATCAAGAGAAAGATATCGCAAGCATATGTTTGATGAAAATTTGCAGTTGATTTACCCTGCCAATTGTAACATGCCATCTTCCTGTAACCTGCAGCCTAGGTCAACTGTATTACACCGTGAATTGGATCTCCTTTATGACACATCAGTGGTATGTGGTTGTTCAAAATGTAAAGGGTTGAATAAGAACCCTTGACGTGTCACATTGTCCCATTATATTAATGATCGACTATCCATAGTTGATGGCCTAATACCTTCCATTGTGATCAAGAATCCAATAAATGATATAGAAAAGACACATAGTAACACTTCCATATTCTCCTTTTTTGAAAATTTGGAAGCCAGATCAACTACGTTTCATCCTAAATTGGCCAACATGTCTCCTTCTCTTGAGTCAACAGAGAGTTCTTATAGTGATCCAAAGTATGATATCAATACTACCCAAAACATCACTACTAGGAGATCCAAAAAGTTGTATGAGCTAAGAGAAAAAATGTCCAAGTACACACCAAAGTCTGTTCAATTGTTTGAATGTAGCGATGACTTCCCTCTTCTTATCCATCTACAAAGTAAATACCAAACATGTTATAACCGAGCTTTGTATGGCGTTTCACTTCCTTCCATGTCTATGCGTGATGTTGGAACTGAACTCTCTTTTTGTGGTAATATTTATATGATTGCCAAGTTGAAAATAGATGTTGCAAATATTGGGTTATTTATCCTTTCACATGTACCTATTCCTCCCAAACAATCAGTGGCACTTATGCCATTTTTTGTTCCTCTTTATAGTTGGTCTAATTACTTGAATATTGTCAAATACAAACACATAATTTCCATGTATAGTAYATGCATGAMTGGTTATGCTTCTGGAAACTTTAACAGGAAAAACCTTTTATATATTGACGGTTGTCCACGAACTCATGGGAACATTGCATGGTTCATAAATAGTTCCAAGGCCTCATTATTTAGTGCAAATTGTTCCTTTAAAGAACACTCAAATGACAAAGAGTTTTTTATGAAAAGGAAGGCATTTATATTTATTGTTGTGCATGCAATACATAGTTTGTCTCATGGTGATGAGTTGTTAATAAAATATAACTTATGTAGACCACCAACCGCTCGTGAAAATGACTTGCATTGGGTTTACCTTTAGACGTCCCTCGGGACGTAAAAAAATGATGAGTAATTGTATTTTTGGATTTTCAATAGAACTAATGTAAATGCATTGCTTAATTCAACATTTCTTTTATAAAGTGGTTGGTTGGATGTTAAAATCATTACATCAAAGATGGAGAGTAAGCTCCCTATAACATCTACATATGGACTTTTGTTTATTTTATTTATTGAGTTTGCTTAATATTTTTTATATTTTTAAATATTAATATAAAATAAATTTAATTTAATATTGTTTTRACCTTAACAAATTAATKAACTTCTTCACTAACGGAATCAAATACTTATGAGGATATTCATAATTAAGTTGGTGGTGGAGCAAAAAAACTTAAAGCCATTTAAAGCAAATTGTGTATATTAAAATTAATTATTATTAATGCTTTCATTTTCATATTTAATAATTATAATGATTTTTTTTAATTCATATTTTAAATCCATTATTATGAATGATATTTTAAATTCATATTTTAATAATTATAATGTTTTTTAAAATTTATATTTAATAATTATGACTATAATAATTTTTAAAAAATATAACAATTATAAATTTAATTATGACATTATCAATAAAATAAATGAGAAAATAGCATTTCATAAAAGTAATTTTTCTTTGTAAACATGTTTAATCAACATATTGTATCTTGTTGGAAATGAAACAATTTACATTGAAGAAGAATTAAACATTATATGGCATTAATAGTTATAAGTTTTTGCAATTACAATCCAAAGTAAACGATTTCATAAAACTAAAGTTAAACATTATATGGCAACTCTAAATTCTAATGAGTGATACATCTTAAATTTAATTTAAAAATAGAGAAATCATTAGCATACTTATAATACATTTTATAAATCAAACAACATCTACATCAACATGATTTGAAAAAACACAATATACATGTGTGATATATTGTTTATAGTGCACCAGTGCAATTGGAAGCGCATTGGTGCAGTTGTTATGTAAAAAAAACACCAAGAAACAATTGAATTGACAAAGTACATATGAAAACTTTCATATTTAAATTTTTGTGGAGGCAATCACTCTTTTGTGCCTATCATAATTTAGCACATAGACTCGATCCTCTGCCACTTCCTCGGTGCTCCTATTCGCATCTCTTCCTTCACAGGCCACTCAACTTTGTCCAAGATACTATCCCCGTCATTAATGTAGCCATAATATGAATTGGAATCAATTTGCTTGTATATTGCATACCTACACCTCCTCTTTTTCGTCTCAAGGGGATTATCGAATAACTCTTTGAGGATGGTGAGTAATTGCGTAGCCCTGAAGTATATCTAACAATGGTGAGGATTATTTTATTATTTATATTATTAGTCCCTACGAAAGGACTATAACAATGAGTTTTTCGTTGACCAACTATTAGTTTGTAGTTGACCAAAAAAATATTGTGAATTTTTTCATAGTTAAACATTATAAATTAAATTTTTTTGATATTTTTAAATATCTAAATTTATTTATTTATAATACTTTTGGATCAATTTTTTAAAGTATTATTGTAAAAACGATGGCAGGCGCTCACGTGAACAGAGATTTCCTCTTCAGCGTTTGGATTTCGAGAAGTGTGTAGTTATTTGTTTAGTTTTCGAGCAGTGTGTAGTTATTTGTTTGTTAATGTAGTGAAAATCGTTGCTCCTCCATAACAACACCTAGCATCGAGGAGTGGAAGAGACAAGGGCAATGGTTGCAGCCATTAAGGGTCACAAAATACTCTATTTTTTTGGTAGTTTCGTGTCCCGGCAACATTGCTTGGGCACACTAGATGCATCTTTAACAAGTTTGAGGCAAACAATATGGTTTCATTTGGTCGCTTTGAGGCTTTTTTGGAACAATTTTAGGTAAGACTCGTTGCCCGCAGAATATTTCCTTCATACTCAATTTTTTTTCCACTGTTAAATGCTCCACGATGTCTACCCTCAACTGAATAGCAATCTATGGATCAAATGTAATCACCCTGGCATTCGTGGGACACATCGACAACTTGGAACTAGCAGCGTTTTCTATAGTCATCGGCATAATTGTTGGGATAGATTGTGCCATCATGGTAAGTGAATTTTCCATTAAATTTTGATATGATATTTTCACAAATCTAAGGTAACCCTATTGATCTTCCACGGGTAGGAATGGTGAATGTGCTTGGGACTCCATGTGAACAATATTTTTGCGCAAAGAAACACCACATTCTCATAATATATCTCTGACACTCTTGGATTGTGGACTTGGGATTTACACTGCTTCTTCTTCTTATTTATATTTTCACCTCCCCTATTCTTAGGTTCCTGGGACAACCTGAGGATATCGATTAACTAGTAGGGAGAGTATCATTGTGGTGAATTCCTATGCACTTTTTCGTTTCCATTCTATTTTTCGATTCGAACATATTTAGTTTCACAATTGAACAATATGGTCATAGCATGGTCAGGTGTAGCTAGGACAACAATATCCATTGTATAAAATTGGCTCTTTGTCTCGAAATGGAATATGGGCCTTATTGGCATTCTAATCTCACTAAACATTGATTGGTGGATACCTATAATCGCCCAATTCCTATATGTTACTTGTGGAGGGTGTCCACTCACATGTATTAGACTTTCAGTGGAATATTTATATGAAATTTCGCCATTTCTAAAGCTATTTGTAGCATCTGGTGTCATGTTATGGTTAGTAATTTATAGTAGTCGCTTTTGTTTTGTTTTAAATCCGATTTGCGCATATTGGATTTGCTAGAGCCAATATAGTCGATAAATTTTCCACGAAATTGTTTTATTTAAATCTTTCATTGAAGAAGAGAGGGAATTCGATGGTGTTTTTCACAAAGAGTTCGTTTGTTGGTCATTCTGTGTATCCTGGATGCTGTAAAAAACGTTTATTTGAAAAAGGCCCCTCTTTTTTTTATTTGATTTTTTTTTTCTGAGATTTTTGTTCAGATATTTTGAAAACAGTTAGTGGATTTGCAGTAAGTTCCCTGACTTTAACTAGATCAATGCATCCTGATGCATCTAAAATATTTCATCTGACGATATTACGATAAGTTTTCTCATTTCAAGATTATTGTTGAAGAATTTTAGATAAAAATAGTTGTTGATATTTTGAGGGATTTAATCTAAAACTTGATATTAAGAATTATATTGTAATTGTTTGATTATATAAGTTACTTGTATTTGTTATTGTATAATATAGTATATAATATATTTCTTAGTTAGAGTCTACAGTCTAGCCCCTCGCGCCATGTCTACTGAGGCATAGAACCTTGGGTGGGGGGTGCATGCCTTCCCCTTCCTTTCCCCTTCCCCTCTCTCTCTCCCATTTTCAGTCTCCCTTTTTTTGGCACCCTTAACTCCCTCTCTTGACTCTTATTCCCCACTTCCTCTCACTTCACTAGTGTCATCACTTTACTCCCCCAAGTGAGGACCGCGTGCTCTCCATGTGATTGGGACACATGGATTCCTCTTATACAAAGGTTGTGGACTTCGAGGCTCCCCCCCAGGCCCCTTGCCTTCGTGTCTCAGTCTTAGTTCCTGGATTCTCTCCATTCCTTATGTTCATCTTCTCACGCACCCTCGTATTCACTACTCCCCCGTGGCTCAGACCTTCACAAGTTGGCCACTCTCTCCCTCTCACATGGAACCCCTGCACGCTCTCGTCCCCCATCCCCCTACAACCCGCCCTCCTCCTCCCTCGGACCTGCATATTCTCTCTTCTCTGAAAAGGCTCTCTCACCTGCGAGCACACAAATGAAGGAGAAGAAGGGGGTTTCTAGTTGCGATGTCCAGACCGGGAAATTCTCAGCCCAGTGTATCAAGGAAAAAAGGGGCTCGACAAATATGGTTGTGGGTGATGACATTCCTATCAGCAACATCCCATAGCTCTTGGGGAAGACTCTAGTTAGAAGGTTTAAAGGTAAATCTATGGGAGAAAAGTCTCTAACAAGATGGTTGCAGAACCACTAGAAACTGTTAATTGGTTATGTCCCTAAGATACACATCTTGTCTAGAAGTTGGATCTCTTTTTCTTTCCTTTCAGATGAAGATTGTGAAGAAATCCATAGGAAGAGTTGGTCATGGGTCCCGTCTAGTTTGTCCTTGAAACCTTGGACAACATAATTTGACCCCCTAAAGGATTCTACAACGATATTGAAATTTTGGGCAATTATTCTTGGGTTTCCTCTGGCCTTTTGGTCCAGGGAAGAGCTAGAATCCATCGATAACAAATTGGGCTCTTTTGTTAAACTAGAACTCAACTAGGATTCAAAAAAAAATCAAAGGTGGGCTTCGATTTTGGTCGAAGTGGATGTAAGAGAAGGATTAGTAGGTAGCATTGATCTGGTTTATGTCAGAATTACCTGGCACCAGAAGGTAGATTACTGGAGACTACCCTTCATGTGCCATGGCTTCCATGAAATTGGACACTTATGCTTGCATTTCTCCATAATTTCCCTACTGTAACAATTGCATGCAAGTAAGTGGAAAACCAAGTCCTCAATCAAAAAGCAGGAGACAGTGGAGGTCGGATCGATGGAAGGAAAGAATGAAGCTTGTCACCTGGAAATCAAAAAAGGGGTCCTCTCCAGTCAAGCTCTAAGCAACTTGGTTTCCCAAGATCCTACTTCAGGTATGTTTCCCTTTCCTTTTCCTCTTCATTATGTTTCATTGTTAGCTATTGATTCTCCTGCAAGCCCTCTCCCCTCTCCAAGGTCCCCTCTTTCCCCAATAATCCCCTTCTCCCTCTCCCCTCCCTTAGCTATTCCATAGGCACAGAAATTTGACCTCGCAAGAGATCCCTTTCCCTCTCCCCCTCCCCCTAAAGATTCATTGGTGGCGCCTCCTTCCCCCTCCCCTTCTCGGGCCCCCTCCACTACCATTTGTGACTCCTCCTCTTCCTATCAACACATCCCTTCCTTCCCTGAAGCTCCCCTTTATCCTTAGGGAAACAAATATTCCTTGAGGTCAAAATCCTAGGAGACCACCCCTTCCTTCAGAGGCATGTCTCTTAACCCCCCCTCTCTCGCACAGGCAAGAAGGAAATCCTTCATCTCGAAAGAAAAAGAGAGAGAATCCACAAAAATCAACAAAGGCACCCAAGCTACCATCACAAGGGCCCTTAGAGTAGGAAAATCCCCTCTGAAAAGGTCAAAATGATATTCCTCTCTTTCAATGCACGTGGGGTAGGGGGTGCCCCAAAGAAGCTAGCCCTAAAAGGAATGATCCACAACCTTAATCTAGACATCATCCTCATCCAAGAGACAATGTGCTCTAGCGAGAAATCCATAGAAACATTCATCCCTTGGCTTTGGAATTGGTCCTTCAGCACAACCGACACCTCAACTCTCTCTGGAGGTCTATTCACTAGATGGAGACCAAATTTCTAGCCTTTGTCCTCTTTTGTCGCTCGCTCTACAATTTCTACCAAGTTACAACACAAGAACAATAATTTAACCTTCTTAGTGGTGAACATACATAGGCCTTATTCTGGTGTGGAGGGGGATTTAAATATTACCTTCTCCCTAAGGGAGGTTTTGGGTGCACATACTAGGGTCGACAGGAAAAGCATATTTTTTCCAGTCTTTCTTTAAGAAGGCCAACCTGGTGGACATCAAACCTATAAAAATCTCTCCTACTTGGCGGAATTTCAGAACTAGGGATGAGGAGGTTGCAAAGAGACTAGATCGTTTCCTAGTATCCAAAGCCCTACTAAAATTAGGCACAAATTTCATATCTGCAGTAGAAGTGGGAGGCATTTCATACCATTGATATGTTACTCTTCATTGGACCTTGGGTTTTGAATCCCCCCCCCCCGTCTCCCCTGAAATTATGTCATTCTTGGCTGGGAGAGGAAGACTTCAAGAATCTAGTCCTTTCCTCTTGGACCAATATCTCCCCCCTGAATCGTGCTCCAATGATGGAACAATTTGCAGCAAACCTCAAAAAATTTTAAAACGCCATAAAAAATTGGCTCCCTTTATGGAAGTCCAAAAGGTCCCAACACATATGGGACACTGAAGAGAAATTAGCGAAGGTCCTAAGTTCCCTGGAAGACTCCCCCCTAACTACTACAAAGTTAATTGAACTAAGAGATTTGGAGAATAAACGTGCCAAATGATCAAGACAGAGGAACAAGAATGGCATATCAAAAGCAGGGCCTTGTCGATAAAAGAAGGAGACAATAACACAATTTTTTTTCATCAATTTTCAAACTTTCAAAGAAAACTCAACACAATCTAGGAAATCCAATATGAACATGGAAATGTGGTCTCCTCTTTTGAGGACAAGGCAAATATCAAGGTAAATTTTTTTAGAAATTTCTTCTTAGCCCCCCCCCGGATGCCCCATCCAAACAATCCTGGAAGTAGTAGGAAAATTCCCTAACATCTTCTCCGAAGAAATGAACCTTTCCTTAGAAGAAGAAGTGTCAGAACCAGAACTAAAGGCAACTTTGTTCTCCATGAAGAATGGGAAAATCCTAGGCCCGGACAGAGTAACAGTGGAATTTTTCAAATACTTTTATGACCTTTTAAAAAACGATATGTTGCTAATGATAAGAGAATCACAAAAGGAAGGAAAAATGCATGGCCCTCCCAATGCAACCTTCATGTGTCTCATCCCAAAGAAACAACTCCCTTCTTCCTTTGAAGATTATAGATCGATCGCCTATTGTAATGGAATCTATAAATTAATCGCCAAGATCATCTCTAGGAGACTCAGACCAATGCTAAGCGAAATCATTGGAGAAGAGAAATTTGGCTTCCTACACAATAGATAGATACACGACGCAATAGCCATTGCTCAGGAAGTTCTCCACTCAGTCAAGAAAATAAATCTCAAGGATGCCATTATGAAATTGGACCTCTCCAAATCCTATGACCAAGTAAACTAGACCTTCTTGCGCCTGGTCCTAATCCATCTTGCGCCTGGTCCTAATCCAAATGGGCCTGAGCTTAAAAATGATCAACTGGATAATGGGATGCATCCAAAGTTCCTCCTTTTCCATCCTCATCAATGGAGCCTCATCCAGTTTTTTCAAAGCCTCCAAAGGTCTCTGTCAGGGTTGTCCCCTTTCCCCCTTTCTTTTCTTGATCATAGATGAAGCACTCAGTTATCTGATAAAGGGGGCAAGGTCTAAGGTCCTCTTAAGAGGAATTGCAATCTCTGAATCATAATCAATTACCCACCTTTTATTCGTAGATGACATTTTATGTAACTTATTTGGCTCTCAAAGGAATCTAAATGATTTCAAGGATATTTTAAACCTCTTTTGCAGCGCCACAGGAATGAAAATTAACATGGAAAAATCATGTCTTCTTCTTAATCACTGTGAGAACGAAGAAGAGGCCTCCATTTCCACCACTTTCCCCGCCCAAAGGAAACACTTCTCTAATGAACTCAAGTACCTGGGTTTTAATTTAAAACCTGAAAACTACATAAAAGAAGACTAGGGTTGGTTGATAAGAAAGGTTGAGGCCCGCCTAGTCATCTGGGTCAACAGACTCCTCTCTAGAGGAGGAAGACTAGTACTAATCAAAGTAGTCCTAGAAAGAATTCCAGTCTACTAGAATTCAATAGTTGATATCCCAAAAGGAGCTCTAGATCACATTTGACGCCTAAGCTTTCTCTTCCTTTTGAAGGGACAAAATGCTTATGGAGGTCGCCCTCTTGTCAAATGGAACTCAATCGCTACTCGTAAAGAAATGGGGAGTTGGGGTCTAAAAAACTTAAGACTTCTTGCTCGAGCCTTAGCGGGAAGGAACCTTTGGCACCTAACTCTGGGAAACACATTATGGGTAAGAGTATTGAACTCCAACTACTTTCCTACTTTTTTATTTCTGACTGGTTTCGAGAACCTTTGAAAACCCCTAAAGGATCAATTGTCTGGAAAGCACTTGTACAATATTTCCCCCTTGTTGGTAAACGGACTAGCTGGCGCATTGGAAATGGGGAAAATGTGATATTGGGTGAAGATCCATGGTTGGGAGCTCGAAATAATTACAAACTCTCCCAAGCCCTACTTTTGTTCCTAAAAGACAAAAAAAATCGCTTCTTGAGGGACCTCAACATTGGTTTTCCCCAATTGTGAGGAAGAGGGGGATGGGAAAATGCAGAATCCCTAGATCTCCACTTAGATCTATGGGATGAATTGAACTCTTTCATTTCCCTTTTATGTGAAAACTTCATTTCCCTGGATAGAGAGTCTGTGGACTCTCTCTGTTGGTCAAAAGACCTGCAAAATGGCTCTTACTCGATTAAATTAGGCTATAAATATTGGCTAGAAGCAAAATCGGTGATACAATCAAAGTGGTGGTGGAAGCCCTTGTGGAAAATCAAGGCTCCTCCCAGATGTAAAGTGATGCTCCAGCTAGCTCTAAACAACAAACTGCTAACTTGGGACAATTTCCTCAAGAGAGGATGGTGTGGACCTAGCATATGCCCTCTCTATAAGGAAAATCAAGAATCCATTACTCACATTTTTATCTCTTGTCCCTATGCATAAAAGGTCGTGTAGTTAATAAAAGACCAACTAAAGACCAAGGCCAATTGGGACCAGATCTCTCTTGAAGATTGTTTCAAAACATGGCTGCAAGACATAACAACTTCCTTATATGCAGGTCTTCCAAGTATCATGATCACAAACATTTGGTGGGAAAGAAACAAAGTTGTATTTAAATACAAGAAAATTCCCCCGAAAGTGACAACAACAATGTCAATCAGTCAGGCTCAAGAACATAGGACAGAGCCAAGAACAAGAAAACAATGTTTTATAGTTCCCCCTCCCATTGATTACACCATCCCATGGGGATTTTTTGATGGGACCAACCAAGGACATCCTCCTTCATGTGGAGTTGGGTTGGTTCTATTTATCATTCATAGTCACTACATCCACTTCAGATATTCACCAGGAGGTGGAACAAATAACAGAGCAAAACTGATAGCACTTTGGACTCTTCTAGAAACTACCAAAGAAAAAAATATGACAAAGCTACAAGTGTTTGGTGACTCCAAGTTGGTGATCGATTGGGCAAGGGGCCAAAACAACATCCAGAACCCCAGGTTGGCTTCAATTCTAAGAGATATCAAGCTCACCTTTAGAAATTCCGAATGGCTTTCTTTTCAGCACATTCTGAGGGAGCTAAACACAAAGGCAAATGAACTCTCCAAAGAAGCCCTGTAGCTGCAAAAAGGAGCATTCGTCTTTCATGAGTTCTTCGAAGGAACAAAAACTAAGGCAATGAAATTTCTCCTCTGAAGAATGCCTTTTCTTTTTGTAAGGTTCTAAATGTTTTTTGACCAGTTGGAACTGTTAGCATTGAGAGTCACCCTCCAACTGCAAGAGGATAATCCCAGTACCCATCAAAATATTGTGGATTAAAATGGTGTGAGTGGGCGAGTCAGCGAGACTTTAAGAAAAGGAAAGACAACGGAGATCACTACAGATTAGTGACGGGCCATTGGGCTATGGAGTCATAAACAGTCTGTTGAATGAAGGCATTTAAGCTCCCTATCAGACAAAAGGATTTAAGTGGTGATGGGAAGGAGAAATATAGAAAGTGTTTGAATGATAAACCATAAAAAAATGGGCGAGATGACAGTAAATCCTCCACCACCTCAAGAATCCAAAAATCAAAGGGTTTAAAACGATCCAGACAAGAAGAAAAATAGAGAATGCTTGTTGAACCATGAAATATGGGAATGACAGCAATAGATCCTCCATCGCCTCAGGAATCCATAAATCAAAGAGATTACATCCAGACAAGAAAGAGAAACAGAAAATGTATGTTGAACCATGAAAGATGGGCATGAAGGAAACAGATCCTCCATCACCTCAAGAATCCATAAATTAGAGAGATTACATCCAGACAAGAAAGAGAAACATAAAACATATGTTGAACCATGAAAGATGGGCATGACAGCAATAGATCCTCTGTCACCTCAGGAATCCATAAATCAAAGAGATTACATCCAGACAAGAAGGAAAACGGGAAATGAAAACTAAGAAGGTGGTATGATATAACAACTTAAAGGAATCTTCATTAACGTAACAATTTACAATCCAGGCCCTTAGGCTTACAACAAAAATACAGTCATAATAGCTCTCAAAGCTTCCCCCGATGTGGGCTAAAACTAACCCCCTTTTTACAAAATCTAAACTGACCTATTTATATCGGCTCAATTCACCACTACCAGGAGTGTGACCTGGCCATCACATTCAAAGCCTCTCGTGTGCGCTTTCTTCTGTCAAACTAAGCGTTCATCCTTCTGTCAGGCGTGAGCTCAGATCAGCATGGGTCTGCAGAAAAATCCGTCCGTAGGGGTACCTCGATCTGACAGTTCATTCTCCACGACTAGACCTTCCATGCTTTCCATTTATGGGGTGAGTCAAGGTTTCAACCACCCATCCTTCCTTCTATTAACTGCTTTTCCTCGAGAAATCAACGAGGCTTGATGCCTAGGGGGCGGCCACGCATTGCTCTCGGATTTGATGTTATATGAGCATGTGATTGTGGGGTCATCAAAAGCGGTTTGAACTCACACCGCTTTTGGGCCCACAATCCACCACCTTCCACCATGTATCTCCTTTTCTTTACCACGGTTTCAATTGCGGGACTGCTTAAGAATTTTATCAACCGAGCATGTTTTTGGTCCCCATAATGGAACGTGGTCGTTGATCTGATCACGGTCTACGATCTGGGTGCACCTGCTAGATTTGGTGCCACCATTGGATTTTATCCATCTGCTGACCCTTTTGAGACCCTGATGGTCTCACCTCCTAATCAGACATAGGCCCTTTCGACTTCTGGTGCAGGTCTTATGATACCTACAACCTCTCCCTTCGCGCTTTTGAAATCTCAGAATTTGGGCACTAGCTCCTTTTCCTTTGGCCCCTTCCTATATGTGACATAGGGCTATGACCTCACGTAAATATGTGATTGCGAACGCGGCCAAGAGTGGTTGCCTGCAATTCGCCACGAGACACCACATGCCCCTTTTTCAATACCTTGGTTTTGATTGTGGCCCACCCTCAAAATTTTAAAACTCGATCATCTTCTGACCCCGCAATTGAGCTTGACCGTTGATCACATGATCTTGGATGAGGCCTCTTGATCAGCAGATCAGATATGCCCCTTTCAAACAAACGGATCATATTTGCTTCACGATTCAGGTTTCGGAGTTTTCAACTTTAAAACCTCACTTTCGCTGCAATTGCTTCTATCTGAAGCGATGGATCAGATGACGCGTGGCCTCTGCAGATCTACGGTTGTGATTTCTTCAGGTCTTTGGATTTTGAAAAACTTAATTTTCAACTTTCACTTTCCCTCGAAGTGCGCAGATTTTTTCCATGTGTCCTCTTGAATCGGACAGCTGAGATTCACTTCAGACTCTTTAGTACTTTGGGGCTTCTGGCGATACGACTGCAAATATCAATGGCTCTTGTCGATTTGAGATCAACGGTTCAGAGTCACTTCAGACTTTTGGCTCTTTGGGGCTTCGGGGCTTCAGCTCTTTGGGGCTTCAGCTCTTCGGCTCTTCAGGCTTCAGCTCTTCAGCTCTTCAAGCTTCATCTCTTTAGCTCTTCGAGATTTTTGAATGCTTGACATCCAAAATTCTTTGGAGTGTCAAAATCGAAAATGAGGGATCTGCCCCCCACATGCCCTTTTGACTTGGATGGCACATATTTACTTCGAGACTTCAGCCCCTCTTCCTAGTCGTTAATTCCTGCGCGTCTTTGAAATCCTGATCACCCAAGAGTCGTTGATATTAACCGTGTATGTGATCTCCACCATTGAAATTTAATCCGACCACTGCTTGTATTTCAACCCAAAAATAGACTGTTATGAATGCTTTGCTTGTGCTTATGTCTGTTTCTTGCGTAAGCAAAATATTTGGACAACTTTTGTGACATTTGACAACTTTATGTGATAACATTTGGCTCCATAGGGGATGGCGTGCTCCCTGTGAGATTCCAAGAATGCGTAGTTCCAGTGCCTTAGTTGTTGGGATATGGAGTCGAGCTCAAAACATTCGTTGAAGAAAACAGGGAGATATGTACACTACTCTACTTAAGAAATGAAAAAAAACACATGGGCTCCAAAAGGAGCTTATTTATGTACAATCCTAGGCTAACTAATTTGTACAAAGTGCTAGGTGAAAACAAACTTCCACCATATCCACCCAAACTGTCTGGTAATATAATTCTTCTCTTTACTGCAAATGATCCACAAAAGGTAAAGGAAGTATGACA
>ML786371.1:447965-460675 GCA_009831015.1 Picea engelmannii | reverse complement strand
CAACAACCAAGGAAGGGTTGCTTCACAGACTGGAAAATATGGATTTTAAATTTTATGTTATTTATTGTTTTATGACAGTGGACTCCATGGATTTTGGACAACATGTTTTATTTTGATATATGAGTATTAGTTTGAAATATTTTTAAATTTATGAGCTTAAATTGTCAAAGGAAAATATGTTTTGAAGGGAGGCACAAGGGGTGTGCTTGCTTAACAAATGGGTTATGTTATGATGTGATGATTGTTATCACTAAATGAGTCACAAGGGGGTCCCACCTATTAGTTATGATTTAATTATGACCCTATTATGATTATTATTTTTTCCCCCCTCCTTAACTAAAGTTAGTTAAGGCCTTGTGTTAGCTTAACTAATAAGTTGGTTCAACTACTCTAACCAATTTTAAATTGTTAAAAGTTGAACTAAGGGGAGAAACAAAGGAGGATAGAAGCACAAAGCATGCTAAGGTTTTCTCTTTGAGTTTATGTTGAGATAGTTCAGTTTTCATTCATTCATATATTCATCATAGCCTAATTCTCTTTTGTGATAGCAGGGTCTTATTGTAGACAACAATATTCAGGGATGAATCAAATCATTCAGACACTTGTTCTTCAGAGGTGTTGATCTATCTTTGATAGTTTGTGTAGACTTGTCTGTTTGTGAATTAACTTTCATGACTGATAAAAGATATTGTGCAGAGTCGAGTGGGTAACAATCTGTGGCAAGCTGATCCAGATTTTAGAGTTTAGTTTTGGTTTTTTGTCGGAGGTCCTTTTGTATGTTCCATTGAGGATTTCTAAGTTTGACTTTGGTCCAAGATTTCTGTGTGAAGTTTTGTATAGACAATGATTCTTTGGTGAATTGGAATGAAATAAAGGATTTATTTATGTCTCATATATCTTGATTATGATCTTGGTATCTTTACTTCTGTTCTTACATTAATTTTAGCCACTGATATTTTCAGAAAAATACATAAAAAGTGAATTTTGAGCAAGCTTTTTGTTGATAAAAGACTAGCCTAAGCACTTGTAATTAATACTTGTGAGTTAGGATATATATATATATATATTTGTTGGCGATAAACATAGTGTGATATTCCCATCTACTTTACTTTAGCCAAGTAAAGTCTGAAAATGCTTGAGTAAGATTAATTCACACTAGGGTGCAGAGGAAGAGCATACTTGAGGGTCAAAGTTAAGTTCTAGTCCCAATTTAAGTGATTTGTGTATGAAAGCAATAACTTTAACTTAAAATTTTATAATCCAAATGAGTCATCCATGTGGAAACAAAGCAAAAGAGGATAATATTTATTCTTTTTACCCCCTAAGTGCCTATGTTAGCTAACCTTTCTTATGGGAAAGGACTCTAAGTGGAGTGTAGTTGCCTTGCAAAGTGCATAAAAATAAAAATTTGAAGGCTAGGTGCCCTCAAAGCATTCATAAAAACCCTTACAATTTTGAAAAATTGGACTTATGCGCGGGTTATAGTTATGACAGGCGCGCAGAGGGCATAGAATGTGCAGAGTAATGAGGCATGTTTCGTTCACAGTGTGCGTCTATGGGCAGGAAAATCTGTGCACTTCCGATCACGCGTTGGGGGAGAAATTTCCAAGTGAAATACTCCTTCCTCAGCTCTGAATTTTGACTTTGGAAGGTTGGGCTAGGTCGGTTTTGGTACCTACAAGACAAAACAATCAAAATTAAGTGCTCTCAAGGATCAAATAGGGAGGAATTTGAAATCGATCCCCAGTATGGTCGGTAGTCTGTTGTGTTGGTTTTGTCACTTGGGTGAGCAAAACAACAACACTTGCAAGTCTAGATAAGCTTGCTAGACGAGAAAATTTTGTGAGTGGGTTAGATAAGCCAAACACATATGAAAACAAAGAAATACAACTAAAAACAACTAAGAAATAAATGTTAGAAATCTTGAGAAACTTAGAACCATGAAAATCAAACAATGACCAACATAATGCTACCAATGGATCAATAGATTAGTAGGCAAAACACCGCAAAGAAAGGCAAGGACTTATGAGTCCCCTCTTCCTCCTTGGGAGGGATGTTGAGTTCCCTAATTGAGATCTCTTCTCGTTGCAATGGAAGAAATGGAAAATGGTGAAGAAAAAAAATGCCTATTCCCTCAAGAGGTGAGTGGAATGACCCATTGCAATGGTGTTTGAAGGCTTCTAGAGAAGAAGATTATCAAAGAAGAATTCTTGCAACATAATAATACTTTGAAGATATTTGTTTCTTAGCACACCCATGGCTCTTATTTATAGCATTCATCCATGGAAAAATGTAATTGGTTCATAGTGTGAACAAGGGGCCTTTTAGGGCACCCTCTAGCCCTTGACCAGTCCCCAAACTATATTTCGCTCATATATGAGTTTCAAATCGTGTTGGGGGTCGAACAAGAAGTGGTTGAGGGGCCGACAAGATCCATAAATGCACCATTCATAGAAGTGCACATCTTTTCTTATAGACATTCACACATTTCGCACGCTGAGGGCTGTGTTGGCCCACACATACTGCGCATTGTGCATGTGCCTCCGTTGGTGAATCTGCGCACTTCAATTTTTGACCCAATTATATATATATATATTTTTCCTTTTGATGGAATTTAGTGCTGCAGGTGGACTAATTTATGCTGGCATTGATGTGTTTCTTCAAACATTTGCGTGCAATGTTGCAGACGATTTTCAGTGATAACAATCTTGAGTGAAGGATACTTGAAAGAAAATCAACAACATTTGTTCTTGAAGATAAGACTCCAGGTTCCAGGTTTGATTAAATTAATGAGTTTCCAATTTGCACATATCAAGTTTGATAATTGCTACATTACTAATTGTGATAGCAATCCTTGAAAGGTTTTGTTACTGCTAAATACAATGAATACTTGGCAACATGTGAGTGCTATTGATATAAATGCTTGCAAGATGAACTAACATTTTTTCTAGGAGATATTTCTTATTATTGTATTTTTATTTTGGTTCTTGTTCCAAGCAGGTCACAAGCAATAGCTCTGAGAAGGAGCTACTATGATTATTGTTCTCGTTCTTGTTTTTATTATTATAAAAGTATTATTCTTGTCTATTGTTTTTCCCTTTGTTGTCCTTGTTCTGGGAAGGTCACAGATGATAACTCTGAGGGAAGCTATAGTGATGGTTGCAAGAGACAACATATTAGATGGTCTCTAGTTTGAGACATGGAGCAAGATATCCAGATAAGAAGTTGTATACATGACCATATACATCCATGTACCAAAGAAGAAGAAGACGAAGAAGGGTACTTTTGCAAGATACATAGTATCTCATATGGAGATTGATTCTAAGGAGCATAAGGCTCCAAAGATGATCGAACAAAATACTTTAGTGCATTTGATCACTCTTTAGATCATCAAGAAGATTTAGTAGAGCCAGAAGGGCCTACCCAAAATCATTGCAGTACGAAGAAGAGAACAATGTGGTCCCATGAAACTTTTTAGGATTCAACATTGACGAGCCATATCACTAGGAGCAGATGGCTCCACCGGTGGTGAGGTAGGCGGCCCCACCGAGTACCAACTCAAAAGGAGCTAGAGTTCAAAGGGAGTCAGTCCTCACAATCCAGTAAGGAGGAACAACCTCCCCATGACCATTCAGAGGAGACTTCGTAGAAAATCATCACACATAGAGGGATCAGATGGCTCTGAAGATTATATGGACTCAGAGGGAGTCAAGCTTGAAAGGGAGAATGGAGACTTAGAGACTTTCTAATTCAGATGGAAGAGAGAGACATCTTCCAGGACTCACAGACATATGTCATGGGTTGAGAAGGCTAAATCAAAGCTTCAGAGGCTTCGAGGAGATATGAGATCTTATGGGAAGATTCCCTTGTTTCATTAGACTTTGCTACAATGACCGAGAAGGATGCCAATCATAAGGACTAGGATATATATCTTTTGCTTGGTTTTGAGACTAGAAGGGAAATGAGTGGCGACTTCCAAGTTGATATACAAAGATCAAGCATGTTGCATATAAATAGCCTAGAGATGTACAAAGCCTTATTTGTGTCCAGAGGATTCTCCCAGCAAGAGGGAGAAGACTATGACGAGACACTTGCTGTAGTATATTGCTATCGACGAACATGTAGTAGACCTGTTGACTAAGCCTCTATCGAAAGTGAAGTTTGAGTACTTCAGAGACAAGCTTGGTGTGGTCCAGAAGGATTTTCCCTTGTGAGAGGGAGTGATGTGTTCCCTAGTAGCGGGAAGTGATGCCCTCCCCAATAGAGGGAAGTGATGAGATATCCAATGGAGTACACTACCAAAACATAGTTTGGTAACTCCAACACAGGTTGGTACGCTATCCCAACGCAGGTTGGTAACTCCAACACAGGCTAGTACACTATCCCAACACATGTTGGTAATCCCAATGCAAGCTGGTACACTACCCTAATGCAGGCTGGTAACCCCAACATAGGATGATACGTTACCCCAACGGAGGTTGGTAACCCCAATGTAGGCCTGTACGCTACCCTAGTGTAGGTTGGTAACCCCAATGCTACCCCATCACAGGTTGGTAACCCCAACACAGGCTGGTACACTACCTCAATGAAGGTTGGTAACCCCAACGCAGGCTGGCATGATACCCCGACGTAGGTTGGTAACCCCAATGTAGGCTAGTACGCTACCCTAGCACAGGTTGGTAACCTCAATGCAGGATGGTATGATACCCTAGTGTAGGTTGGTACTCCAATGCAGACTGGTATGTTACTCTAGTACGAAAGGAATACCAAGAGGAATGATGATGATCGTGCCAAGAGGAATACCTTCCTCATTAAGAGGGAGTGTTAAATTTTTGTGTGAACTGACGAGTTACTTGTTCGACAACATAGGTATTTCAATAGAGGATGAACACCTTCAGTAATCACTCACAGAACCAGATCAAAGATCAACACACCGATGTTTTCACATGGTAAAACCCCTACTGGGAAACATCCACAGCCCCAGCCAACGTGGCCACTTGGAGCAGTTTATTAATGCAAAGAAAAATATTACAGAGAGATTTTACAAGAGATTTTCTCAAAATCGATCATCGRMAAATGACCCTCCATGCTCTTTAAATAGAGATCATGGACCAATCAGGTGTTAAGCCATGGATCAATGGTCGTTAAGATCGAGGAGAGTATGAATCGTCGAATCACTCTATGTCGGGAACATATCGTGACCGTCGGATTTCCTAACTACAAATGCATACTAAAGAAACACACTAGAAAACACACTTTTACCTAATGACACAATAGACCAAGTAGATCTTACTAACTCCTAAGTGTCTAAATATCCTAACATTACTAGTTATGTATGAACTAGAAGTCGACCTGTAGTGTCATAAATGATTCCTAGTTAGAGTTTCGATCAGTAGCATCAGAGGTTACTCGCTGGAGGGCCAACTAGTAGTGTTGGAGGTGTTTTCCAGCTAGATGGATAATGTGCGGTTATGATGGTGATACTTGTTACATGATCTGTTTGATCATATGATAACATGTGTGGCTATCATATGATGAAACAGATCAAAGTTAGAAACTAGAGAGGGAGTCAAGCTTCAAAGGGAGAATGGAGGCTCATAGACTTTCAGATTCAGATGGAAGAGAGAGACGTCTTCCAGGACTGACAGACATATGCCATGGGTTAAGAAGGCTAGATCAAAGCTTCAGAGGCTTTGAGGAGATATGAGATCTTATGGGAAGATTCCCTTGTTTCAGTAGACTTTTCTATAGTGATTGAGGAGGAAATCAATCATAAGGACTGAGATATATATCTTTTCCTTGGTTCTGAGACCAGAAGGGAAGTGAGTGGCGACTTCCAAGTTGATCTACAAAGATCAAGCATGTTGCAGATAAATAACCTAGAGATATACAAAGCCTGATTTATGTCCAGAGGATTCTCCCAGCAAGAGGGAGAAGAATATGACGAGACACTTGCTCCAGTATATTGCTATCGACGAACAAGAAACATACGTGTTGAATAAGCCTCTATTGAAAGTGAAGTTTGAGTACTTTAGAGACAATCTTGGTGTGGTCCAGAAGGATTTTCCCTCGTCAGAGAGAGTGATGCGTTCCGTAGTAGCGAAAAGTGATGCGCTCCCCAGTAGAGGGAAGTGATGAGATCCCCAATGGAGTACGCTAGACCAATGCATGTTGGAAACTCCAACGCAGGACGGTATGCTACCCCAACATAGGTTGGTAACCCCAGCGTAGGATGGAATGCTATCCCAGCGGAGGTTGGTAACTCCAACGCAGGCTGGTACGCTACCCCAACGCAGGTTAGTAACCCTAACGAAGGTTGGTGTACTACCCCAACGTAGGTTGTTAACCCCAACGCAGTATTGTACACTACTCCAGTGCAAGTTGGTAACCCCAATGCAGGCTGGTACGCTACCCCCGCGCAGGTTGGTAACCCCAACGCAGGCTGGTACTCTACCCCAACGTAGGTTGGTAACTTCAATGCAGGATGGTACACTACCCTAGTGTAGGTTGGTAACCCCAACGCAGGCTGGTACGCTACCCCAATGAAGGTTGGTAACCCCAACACAGGCTACTCCAACGTAGGTTGGTAACCCCAACGCAAGCTACTCCAACGTAGGTTGGTAACCCCAATGTAGGTTGGTATGCTACCCCAACGTAGGTTGGTTATCCCAATGTAGGCTGGTACGATACCTCAATGCAAGTTGGTACTTCAATGCAGGCTGATATGTTACTTTAGTACGAAAGGAATACCAAGAGGAATGATGATGGTTGTGCCAAGAGGAATACCTTTCTCGTTAAGAGGGAGTGTCAAATTTTTGAGTCAGATTCTATGTGAACTGATGAGTTACTAGTTCTGTATGAACTAGATGTCGACCTGTAGTGTCGGAAATGATTCCTAGATAGAGTGTCGATCAATAGCATTGGAGATTACTAGTTGGAGGGCCAACCAATAATGTTGTATGTGTTTGCTATTTAGATGGCTAATGTGAATATATGATGGTGATACTTGTTACATGATCTGTTTGATCATATAATAGCCTGTGTGGCTATGGTGATGCTACCTATAGACTGGTCTGCAAGACCATGTGAGTCTTGCCCATGCCATGTGACATGGATGGATGTGTTTGGTGTTATCGCTCTGTAATTCCCAGAGGTTGTCAGGGTAGAAGAAATTTATCAAAGGTAACTTTATCCAACCACTTCGAAACTGGAATCTAGACCTGCCAGTTTCAGAGAGGGATCTCTCTGTAAGATTTAGATATGTTTTAACTTTGAGATATTAGGCTAGTTAAGCATAATAAAATTGAACGATTTGTTTTTCTTTTTGTAAAGTTGGCTGAAATAGAGTTTACACATCCATTGGGCTATGGGGTCTGTTAATGCATTCACTGGATTCTTTGGTAGTAAAGTGATGGATAACAGAAAAGACGAGAAAATCAATTACAGTAAAGAAGCATTTAAGAATTTCTTCACTATAACATCAGAAGACAAACATTTAGATATTTAAAGTCAGAGACAGGGTATACAAAGATAAATCCTGCAACATACGCTACTTTTAAAAGATCAGATTAGAAAAACAATATGACAACTGAGCAAGAAAAACATTCAACACAGAGAAATAAACATCACCAATGAATAACACACGAGAATCCTGTGAAACATCCCTTTGTATTACTGGAAGATCTCTTGATAAACAATTACAGTCTTTATGGCTTACAGGGCGTAAAGATCAACCCTACGTACTTCAAAGTTTGAAGTATTTATAATCAAAATCACATACGATCCTGTCAATAAAGATCAGGACGCGGTAGATCCTAAATTTAACTAACTAACTCAACAAGATACAAAAATTTAGGAACTGTCGATGATGTGTTGAAATCTTCATGCTGATTTTTGGGGAAAACCGTTGGTGAGTCATCTGCATGACTTTGTCTGATTGGATTGATGACTAGACCTGGACACCTCATCTCTTACTCGATCAGATTGCATAGCTCTTCCCATCGTAGCTGACTGGGAATGTTGACTTTGAGTAATCTTATGTATATTTCATCCATCTCTGTATACTTGGCAAAATTTGGTTTGAAGATGAAAATATACCGGATTTCGTGCTGTATGCTGATGTCTGGCTGCAAGGTTTCTAAGAACGCCTTGCCCGTTATGCTGCCCTGTATTCCCGAAAATTTAGAACTATCTTTGGCCATTGTGGCCAACTTCCGTTTATAATCAGGAAGGGTCATTAACTTGTCATTTAGGACTCTTAAGCTAGGGAGTCCTTTCTTCTGCAGAGCTTCGATTTTGTTGAAAAATCTTTGCACTCCTGCGTCCATAGTTTGGACCTTCTCCTCCAACTGGAGCATTAGTCATATTTTGGTCAGAAACCTCTTGACTTCGAGGATGGTTTCTGTCCTGTCTTCAATCCTCAAATCCTCTAACTCTTCCCTGGTTTTGGAATTCAGAAATTTAATGATCTTAGTGGCTTCTGTGGGCATTTCTCCCAGTTTTGCTCTTATTTTCTCAATGGTCTACCTGCTCCTTTGTACTAGTTCGTTTTGCTCGAACATGATTTGCACCATAGGCCATATTTCATTTATGGATTTGGAGATGTCCATCTAGATATTTTCCTTGGCCTCGGTAAGTGTCTTGCCTGCCACTGTTTGCTTTTGAAGCTGCTGCAATTCTTGTTTGAGTTTGTCTGATGTTTGTTTCTCCATGGAGTAGCTGGTTTGGTAAGAAGACTTAAGTTCCTGAAGGTTCTCAACCTTCTTTTTAAGTCTGCTAATTTCTGTCTCTTGCAAGTTCATCTCCTCCATGGATTTTGCTAGTTCCACTGTCTTTTCCAGAGCTGTCAGTGGAGTTACTGAGGGAATTTCTACTGTGGATGTTGTGCTTACTCCTGTGAGTGGAACTGCGCTCAATGGAATGACCTCCATAGGTGTTGATTGTTTCTTCTCCTTCACTAACCTTTCCAGATCTGCTTCCATCTCTTTCAACTGTGCGTTCTGCTCCATGATCAACTTGAGCATCTCATCCTTCTCACCTTCTGTCTCAGCTATCTCCTTTGTCTGTGCATCTTCCACTGGTGGCAGTTTCAACTGTTTCCTCAGAGACTCTATATCAACATTTTTCTTTTTAAGCATCTCCTCGACTGCTTTCACATTCGAGGGGTCATACCTGAACTTGAGGACCAATTCTTCCAACGTTTTAATTATGTTATCCTTTGCAAAGGATGATATCTTTTCTAACTTTAGTTGTGTCTCTACATTTCTCAAAGAGACTTGTAGTTTAGCAACCGAAGTAGAAGCACTTGCCAAAGTGGAGAAAACCATTTCTCCAGTTTGCCTGTGCAGATCCATTTGATCATCCGGGTGCACATCTATGGTGTGGAACTCGAACATTGACCTTTTGTAATCAATAATTGTCTTTGGATCGGGCACCTATTGTTACACCTCAAAATTACTCACTTCGCAAGTGTCACATCTTGACCGCAAGTGTATAAGTGTTGCTGACATCATACCGCCTTCTTGCCTATGTCATGCCTCCAACAACATGACAGGGACACTTAGGACACCTCAAATATTAGTTGTGAAGAGGAGGAATCAATCTACTAGAAATACAAGTCTCTTGCCATTGAAAGAACCACTAAAAAATGAGTTTCAGAGGAGAGCGCTCCCCGATATATTGTTAGGGAGCATTATAATGCCTTGATGCCCTTTATGGGGAGCGCTGCCACTATTAGGAGCGCCAATGCTCGTTGTTATTCTTTCAAGGAGTGCTATAACGCTCTGATGTCCTTTTTGGAGGAGCGCTACCTATTCCGGGCGAATTTTGGTTTGTTGAGAAGATTGAGGGAAAGATCCCCTCAATATCTGAAGGTGGTTGGCTTCGAATCCTTGGTCAAGCCATGATCTTAGGGTAGATCTATAACTAAAGGAGGAAAATCCTCAACTTATCCCAAGATATCTCAAGTGGTTGGGCCTCTCCAAGCCTATTTAAACAAGCCTTCTCATGGTGAAAGGGGGGGAATTGTGAAGCATCTGACTTATGATCTTATGAGGAAGGTGTTGTTCAGAACATCAGGATTCTATGTGTGGACTATTTGAGCAAGGGTTCGGACGAGGAAGGCTTGACGAAGCTGCTACACTCACATCTATGGCTGCAAGCATTCTTCGTTGTTGTTCTCTTTAATATAATATGCTTGGCCTGTTTCTTTCAAATCTGTGTTTGATCTCACATGAATTTGTCTCTAATAGATAGGTCTATTTCGAGCTAATCTCAGTAGAGTAGGAAGTTGTTTGTACTTTTGTTTGTCTACAAGACTTATCGAGGAGCGTAAGATTGGAGCTCAACTCGGACCGTGGAGAGACAAACACCGGTAAAAGGTACTTATTTTCTCCTTCCTCCTCACACATTAGTTTATCTAGATCTAAAAGGAAGTCAATGTCCATGATAAGCATATTTTGTTTTAGGAGTTAAGAGTTTATCTCTCAAGAGGAGATCTATTTGTCCGCAGGGAGATTTTCCTTCAACAGAAATTGGCGACTCCACTGGGGATCGAATCAAAACTTTTAGTTTTGGTTTTCCTCACAGACCCTGTCTTACCATTTGTTCTTTTTAGACCTTGTTCACCCCATATGTTTGATTTCATATGCTGATTGACTCCTTACCCCATCACATTCATCTTGATTGCCAAAGTTTGACTGAAATTTTGGGTTTTTTGGACAATTTTGTGGGTTGTAGAAGCCTGGCACTCCCCTACCTTGTTATCAGGGCACCAACGCTCCCTGAAGGCCTTAGAAAGAGTGTTATAATGCTCTGGTGCCCCTTACACCAGAGCGCCAACCTCTCTTTGCAAAAAATCCTTTCCAGAATTGTCTTTTTTGAAGACTAGTCTCTGTTTTTTCAGTTGCTGAGCTTCTTTGTGATTCAATGCTTCTTCCTATTGACCTTTGACATCCTTGCTTCTGAGGAATAAGCACTTTGCTGTTCATATTTTGTGGCCTTCTTCCTTATTTTGAGTTTTTCTGCTGTTGAGAATTTGGAATCAATCCACTGCTTTCTTCTCTCTTATCCGACTGAGCGAGAACTCTGGTGAAGGGCATCATAAATCCGTGAATCATCTTATTTGGTTCTTTGACGTCATTTTCCTAAACCTCTCTCTTTTGTTTGAGGTTCTTGATTTTCCCTGTTATCTTTTGTTTTCTTTTTGCTTCTTGTTTCAATCATACCAAGAGGGTGTGTTGTTTGTGCAAAATCTGCTTATGCTTGTCCGAATTTCCTTGATCTGAAAGGATAGTTGGCAAGAGAAGTTTTTGCATTGAATTAATCATCATTCACATACAAATGACAAAGATACATCTTAGTGATTGGTTTGCATATTAGAAGGCATTTCTAAAATGTTTCAGCATTACATTGAATTCGATTGAGAACAAATTGATTGAGGACATTCCATATTAGTGTTTGATAGTGAAAAAGACTCTTTCTCTTTCCCTTAAATAGGCGTTCATTGAAAAGAAACGATTGCTTATCATATTTTATGCATATTTTTGGGAATTGAGTCATCATTCCATCAGTTTCACTTTCATACACCCTTTGAGTAAAGAATAGCTGTAAAACGAATGCTAATTAAAAATGATCTAAAACATTTTTTGTTTTTAGGATCTTCCACCAACAATAGAATAGGGTTAGCACTTTGGATTAGGCTATGAGTACAAATCTCTAAAGTTTTCAAAACAAACATTAGCATCTTGAGCTAGGGAGAGTCAAATCCAATTGTCGTATTGGTTTTCTGGGATCCCCCTCTCACACAGGGGTTACGCATGAGGTCGCATTCGGGTGAATTACAGAAATTATGCCTCCGTGGTTCAACTGTTTGTAGTGGTCAGATCGTAAATTGGGGGTCACTTGAAGGTATACCCATGATTATGTATGGGAGCCTCTTGGGTTGATTTCAGACTTGTTATCCTGCCCATACGTTTCGGATCGAACTGTCGACTGTACCCGCCCAGGGACTCATTGCGAATTGGTGTCTTTAGTGTCCATAATATTTAGGTACTTACACAAGGTGACGGTGAAGGGAAGTCTCACTGTACCTGGAATAGACATTGGTCAAACTCACTCGATCTCCTTGGAGGGTAAATCCACAATTACTGCGTGGAAGCTTGCACCAAGGTGAAAGTCCGTTAAGCAGGTCACCATTGTAACTATTCCACCATATCCTAGCCCCTTCTCGACTTGATCACACGACGTTGGATTTCATCACCAACTAGTACGATGATCGAGAGAAGTTTTGTTTGCTTGGTTGATTCCTAGATTTTATTAGCGTATGCTATTTCTTTTTGTTAGTTGGCCCTAGATTTTCAGTGTGTTCTGTTATTCTCCACAATTGAGCCTGTAGACGATAAATGTCTTCGCCGATCACGTAGGATGCAAGGGCTGCCTCCGGAAGGCTATCAACCCTTACCTCCTAACCCTCTAGAAGACAACTACCGTAGAGAGGTAGAAAATCAATCGGACGTTGGAAGTGTTATTGCTCCTCCGTTAGATAACTCAGAAGGTGCTTTGGTTACGGTTGAAAATCCCACTACATCTGTGTCAGTAACCCTCCTTGAACCACTTTTGGTTCATTTAGACTCTCTTGGGAACGTCATAGACGAAGAGGTCCCATGATTACCGGAGAGGACTTTTACCGAAACATATCTAGGATCCACAAA
>ML786371.1:425826-443531 GCA_009831015.1 Picea engelmannii | reverse complement strand
AAAGCTCATGATTGGTGGTATCATGGACTCACCACACTAGGCCACAATCAAATAGTATCCTACCCAGAATTTACTCAGAGGCTCATTGATAGGTTTGATCAAGGGGATCCTGAGCTACACTTCCGGGAGCTCACAAATCTTAAGCAAACTGGCACGACTGAGGTATATATTGAAGAATTTCAGAGGTTGGCAGTGATGGTGCAAGACATTTCTCCAACCAGACTCACGATTCTCTTTACTGAGGGGTTGATGGAACCCTTGAAGGGTTGGGTAAAGGATTTCAAGCCTACCAACCTACATGAGGCTATCTGGAAGGCAAGGGATCTGGGGTCAGTTTCTAAGCCAAAATTCATACCCAGACCACCTCTTAACAATGGTGGAAGAGATCAAAGGCCTCCAATGAACCAGGGAGGATGTGACCCAAGGGGTTTTGACAGGGGCCATGACAGAGTGGATGAGAACACCAGGAGAGAGCTGAGAAAGACGCAACTTTACTTCACCTGCAAAGAACCATGGAACCCAACACACAAATGCATGGGCCGTGGTCAAGTGCACTACATAGAGGTCACTTTGGACAACAAGGAGGAGGAGGAGATAGGACATATACAAAACATTGGGGCTGAAACTATTGAGGCAGTAGAAGAAGAGCTCGCAGGACAGGCAGGACAGGACTGTATGGCTACCTTAGCGTCTATCAGTGGAGTGCCCAAGTATAACACCTTTCGGATGAGGGGGGTCTTGCAAGGACAAAAGGTATTGGTTCTGATTGACGAGGGAGCCTCTCATAACTTCATTGATTCAACATTGCTGAAAATGAGGCACATACCCACAATAGAGTTTGAAGGGTTCAAGGTGGAGGTAGCGGGTGGAGGCACTATGCCTTGTGACAAATTCATCCCTGGCATGAAGCTTACCTTGGGTAGGCATGAGCTGGTATAGGACGTCTATGTTATGGACCTTCCAAATACTAACATCATCCTTGGTGTTCAATGGCTGAGCACGTTGGGACCTATCACCACCAACTACAAGACCATGGAGATGTCATTCATAGAGGAAGGTGGACGAAAGATAGTGCTCCGGGGCATGACAGGGAATGCTGCAAAGGTGGTCACGACCAAGAGGATGGAGGCCATCTTCCAAAGAGACGAGATAGTGTACGCAGAAGAATGTAGGATTTCAACACGTATGGATGAGTAGGGAAAGGTTCACTACACCCCAGAGATCAAAGAAATCCTTGACAAGCACCACAAGGTGTTTGGATCGATTCCCCCAGGGGTACCACCGGACAGGGGGTTTGAGCACATTATTGAGCTAGAGGAAGGAGCCAAACCAATCATTACCACACCATACAGACATCTAAAGAAGTACAAAGACAAGATAGAGAAGGCCATCAAGGAACTTTTGGACATGGGGCACATCAGACCAAGCACTAGCCCTTTTGCCTCTTCAGTAGTGCTGGTGAAGAAGAAAGATGGCACTATGAGGATGTGCATTAACTTCAGGGCCTTGAATAAAAAGACCATCAAAAACAGGTACCCGATACCAAGGATTGATGAGCTGCTAGACGAGTTGCATGGAGTTGTCTACTTCACAAAGATTGACCTTCGTTCTGGCTATCATCAGATCAAGATGAGGGAGGAGGACATCTCAAAAACAATCTTCAGATGTCATTATGACCACTATGAGTTTTTAGTGATGCCCTTTGGGTTAACCAACAACCCAACCACGTTCCAATCTTGTATGAACCATGTGTTCAACATGTAGTTGAGGAGTCATTTGCTGGTATTTTTTGATAACTTGCTCATTTACAACAAGACGAGGGAGGAACATCTCAGACATGTGGATCAGATTTTGACAATCATGGAGGAACAATCACTATATGCTAAGGAATCCAAATGTGAGTTTGGAATGACAGAGGTGCTTTACTTGGGGCACATCATTGGAGCAAAGGCGGTACAGGTACATCAGGAGAAAATAAAAGCCATCATGGAATGGCCTACTCCTAAGACACTCACAAAATTGAGAGGATTTCTGGGCATGTGAACGTACTATAGGAAATTTTTCAAGGGATTTTCTCAGCTGTGTGCACCTTTGACTGATTTGACTAAGAAAGGATCCTTCAAGTGGAATGAGGAGGCTCAAATGACAATGGAAAAGATGAAGAAGGTAATGAGTACATGCCCAGTCCTGGCCCTTCCAGATTTCAACCTACCTTTTACCTTGGAGTGTGATGCCTTAGGAGAAGGGATAGGGGCCATACTAATGCAGAATAGGCATCCTCTTGCCTATGAGAGTCAGAAATTCAGGGGTCCCGAGCTACTCTACAACATTTATGACAAAGAAATGCCGGCTATCATGCACGCACTAGCCAAATTCCGACAATATTTGGTAGGTGCAGGGTTTGTGGTCAATTCAAATCATCGCAGTCTCAAATACCTATTGGAGTAGAAGGACTTTAATGAGAGACAACAGAAATGGGTAAGCAGAATACAGGCCTACGACTTTGACATTGAATTTGTCAAAGGGAAGAACAATGTGGTGGCTGATGCATTATCTAGGAGGCCATCCATCTTTTCCATGACAGGGGTATCAGTTGACTGGAAAGACCATCTGGTAATGGAATATGCAAAGGATCAGTTCGCGTGTCAGCTATTGGATAGGCAGGTACAAGATGATAATTTCAAGGTTATAAATGACCTCATCTACTACAAGGACCGCATATTTTTGGTTCCTGGATCGGCCTTCAAAGCCAAGATATTGCAGGCGTACCATGATTCACCGATGGCAGAACACCAGGGGATCAACAAGACGTACAGGTAGGTGAGGGAAAGGTTCTCATGGAAGGGCCTCAAGGAGGACGTGATATAGCACATCAAGGAGTGTACTACATGTGAGAAGAACAAGGATGAGCACACGCACCCAGTAGGACTACTGCAACCCTTACCCATTCCAAAGCACAAGTGGGAAAGCATTTCCATGGATTTCATCACTGGGTTGCCAAAGACGCAAGGGAAGGACTGCATTTTTGTAGTGGTGGACAGGTTGACGAAGTTTGCACACTTCTTCTCCATAGCTACCGACTTCAGTGTAACACAGGTGGCTGAACTATTTTTAGGGAGATTTTCAGGTTGCACGGCCTACCCAAGACCATTATTAGTGACAGGGATAACATGTTCATGAGTACATTTTGGCAGGAGTTATTCAGATTGGTTGGTATGGCCTTGATCCCTAGTACTAGCTATCATCCTCAGACGAATGGACATACCGAGATAGACAACAAGTGGGTGGAAGGCTACCTCATAAATTATGTGGCAGGACAACAGAAAGTGTGGGCCAGATGGTTTCACTTGGGAGAGTATTGCTACAACACCACCCAACATATGTCCATAGGCATGCCACCATTCAGGGCCTTGTATAACTATGATCCTTTATCTTTTGTGGAGATTGCTTTCGGTGACAACCGGGCGCCCATGGTACAAGATTGGACACAACAGAGCCAAGATATTCTCAGGGAGCTGAAGGATCATCTACAGAGAGCATAGAACCAACAAAATATCCAAGCAGACAAGCACTGAGTTGATCGTACTTTTGAGGTTGGTGACTTAGTCTATCTAAGGCTCCAACCATACAGGTAGGCTTCCATAAAAAGAAGCGGAGCAGAGAAGCTGAAACCACGTTTCTTTGGGCCCTACAAAGTCAACAGGAAGGTAGGGGCCATAGCTTATGAGCTGGAGCTTCCACAGGGCAGCAAGATACATAATGTCTTCCATGTCTCCTGCCTCAAGAAAGCCATAGGCCAACACATCACACCCATTGAGGTATTACCTCCCATGGATGAAGAAGGACAACTTGTTTTAATTCCGGAGGAGATATTGGAGGTCCGAGAGAAGAGGCTCAGGAACAGAAGCATCAAGGAGTACCTAATCAGATGGAAGGATCCACCCATTGAGGATGCTACATGGGAAAGTGAACAAGTGGTGAGAGAAACAGGTTTGGAATTGCTTGAGGACAAGCAATTTCTAGCAGGGGAGACTGTAATGTCCCCCACCTCTTGATAAAGAGGTATTGAAGAGACCTAGTGGCTTAGGCATCCCCACTAGGCCATAGTCTCACACTAAGGGGAAGGGTCAACTAGACTAAGGTTATATTCTTCAGTTGACTTGAGGAAAAAGGTAAGAAAGGAGTAAAAGATAACTCAATGGAAGAATAGAAGAGCTGAAAGAGTTAACTCTGGGAGTTAATCTATCTCAACAGAGAAATAGAAGAAAAACTATAAATAGAAGGCTGGGGCACACCTATGAGGCATTCTGGATTTTGGTATTTGCTTGTTATTTATCTTGAGCATACAGTTTGGGGGTTTTGTTGTTACAAACCCTTGTAAGAAACTCAGTGGTGAAAGATCGACTCACCTTGTTCCAAAGCTTGGTCTCAGGGATGAAAGACTCCACCCACACCATTCTACACTCATCACATATCCACCAATAGCTTCAGAAAAGTGATAGGGCCATACTGTTCAGGAGTTTCCAGCAAGGGCACATCATCATCCAAAGGAGAGTTCGATCTAGCTAATCAGGAGGCACGTTGGGCATTCAAACACTTGAGTTTTACTTGCAGGTGCTCAACCATCACTTTGAGGGTTTCTTTGAGGAGTTATCATTGTCATATCTTCAACTACAATTGGGACGACTTGGAGGCTAGGAGGGCGTCTTATGATTCAGTATTTCTCAGATCTAGGGAGATCTACCTCGAATCTGGATCTGAAACTTCTCCCACGGGGTTTCCATAGCCCGATCTATATTCTTGGAGAGTTTTAGAGCATTTGGAGGCCTCCATCATCAGGGCCGAGTTATCTAGGGTTCCAAGCATTCAGGAGGGCGCAACTTCATTAGAAGATTCAATATTTGGAGGGGTTGGCCTTAGCATTTCATCCCGAGACTTCAGGAGGGAGATCCTATCATCCTGATCTATCAGTTGGCAAAGTTTGGGCTCATTTAGAGTCTTCCTTCATCAGGGCTGATTTATTGAGGGTTTCATCCTTCTATTGGAGCGTGGCATCTTCAGCTGGAGGAGTTGGCATCCATACGGCTCATATCTGTTTGTATTGACCTTCATTTCTTATCCAACCTTTGGAGGCTTGTTTTGTATTAGCGAGAGCATTTTGTAGCAGCTCATATCTATTATCTATTGGGGCCATCCGAGGATTAATCCAGATCTTCTCTTTCTATTGTATCTGATTCATGCTTCTTATAATAAAGGTTAGATCTATGCTTGTGTTTTCTATATCTTGAATATGTTGTGAACTTGCTTACGTTGGATGAATCTTGTATAAACACCATTTAAATAACTGGAACACTACAATAACCACCTACACATTAAACACGTTAGTGGTAGTTAGTGATTCCAAGAAAAAAATTGGCTTGGGATCATTACACTCCGAGCCCTAATTTTCGGATCTCATATTTTCCTGTTTTGACACATGTTTGTAAAATGCAGATCCGGGGCAAATGGAAATGCATCTTAGGGAACTGAGAGAGGTTTTTTCTCAGAACAAACAGATGCAAAAAAGGCTGTTTCAGTTTATACACAGCTGTCATGATTCGAGAGATACAAAACCATAACCGCATCCCCAGTTTTCAGCAGTTCGGCCCATTTTCTATGGCAGAAAGTTTCTGAAATTGATGGTAACTGTTGTTATCTTTTGGGAGGAAATTCGATCTCCTATGGAGGATTTCAACCTCAATACCTAGATGAGATACCTGTTCATTTCTAGAGGGATTTCTTTTGTAATTTGAATTGTTTTTCAGTTATTCAAAAGGGGGTAGAATATTTATATTATTGTATCTTCTTGAAGAGAAAAGGGGGGGAACAACCCGAGGGCCTTTTGGAGGCTGGGTTTGTAATGCATTCCTTTTCAAAAAATATAGAACATAATGCCAAGAGATTCTACATCTTGTAACTGTCTAATTCTGTCTTCTTCCTGTGTTATTGTTTCTGAAGTTTTCATTACTTCTCTTTCTTCCTTCCATTCATTAATTCAGCTTGTAATGGTTACAATTCAATGATACTTCTGTTGTATCTAATTTAAAGCATTCCTTAAAGTGCATTTTTTCCTCTGTTTTGTTGTGAGTAGAACAAGACCTGTATCTTAAGTGTTTTTCCTTATTTACAAGTTTTATTTGTTCATAGCTTTTCCTCTGTCTTGCTATGAGTGAGACAAGACCTGTGTTCAGATATTTGAAGTTTGGTGTTATTTCTTCTATTGAAAGGAAGACCAGATTTATTAGAATTAGATACCTGGCTTTTTATTTTAGTTTTGTTCATCCCCTATCTTCTATCCATCCTCATGATTTTGAATTGAATTTAGCAGATGAGGTCATGCCTCTTCGTTTCTGATCTATAAATGAGTGAAAGGCCTATTTCAGACCTAGTTCTAAAAGCCTCCTATGACTGATCAATCAACAAAAGTTATTTCATTTAAAATGTGCTAAGGCTTGGCTCTATTACAACCTAGAACCAACTCTTGCAACAACATTTCCCATGACCTACATCCTACATAGGTGTTTATAGATTTGAATTAAACATTGCAATGGGTTAATATTAGTAATAGAATTGCACATTAACAATGTTTTTTTTAAGATGGTAAAATTTATTATAGGATTAAAGCTAAATGTTATTCAAAAGTACATGACTTTATTGAAGGCAGTCTTTGTGATGATCATAAGGGATATTGGTTTTCTTGTGGATATTATCTATGTTAAAACTACCTTTTGATGAATAAGACCTAAAACTGTTTCTAATTAGCTAAGAGCTCATCTTCCTCAGATGCAATGAAACAAGTTAACAACCCAAGACCTAGAGACATTTGGCAGGACTGAAACTATGTCTCCTTCCTTACCACAAGAGGATCATTTCAAGTGGCATGGTTTTTCTTGAATAATGTCGATGAGCCAGTGTCGAATTGGTGGATAACAATAAATGATGGTTGTCCTCATTATTGATTGACAACTGAGTTATGATAAGTTTTGTCATCTTCAAAAAAAAAAAAAAACATATCCTAACTCAGTTGTCAACCCACAATGAGGAAAGTCATTGTTGGTTGCTATCTATGAATGCAGACAGACTCATCATCGTTACTCAAACAAGACCATGACACTTGAAATGACCTATTAGTGGGTTGTAAGGGGGTAAACTTTCACTCCTGCTAGATGCTTCTGGGTCTTGGGTTGTTAACATGTTTTCTTATGTTCGAGGTAGACAAGCTCTTAGAAAAACATAAGCAATTTTAGATCTTACTCCAAGACTAAAAGAATGACTTTAGTGCCCTATAGTATCTCAAGATATCCAATATCCCTTGTACTTCATCGTCACTAAGACTAAGCAAAGATCATGTGATATCAAGTATCCACCTTAAATTAACTTCATATATAATACTAAAATGCTATACCCATATATGATTTTACCCTAAAAATATCATGTTAAAAAACATTACTCTAAAATAAAAAAATAAAATATTTTATTAATATGTAAATTTACATTTTTAACATTTGAACACTCAAACAAGTGTTGCATGGCAGCGTAGTCCCTACCAGGTTGGAATGAGAATAAATGTACAGGGATGGGGGAATAAATAGCGGAGGAAAATGGAAACTGCAATGGACACATGGCAAGCAACATGAAGTACATGTGGTATCCATGTAGGAAATGACACGTGGCTCCTAGATAAATTCTGACATTGAAACCATTTAGTTTTTGAAAGTATTTTCATTCTAATTATATCTGTGCTCTTTCGTATCTGTCTGCTGTACTACTGGTAATAGGAAAAGTTATAGAATCTTATTAAGAAAATAAAATCAAGGTGGATTATGCAACACGTTCTTATATATGTGGTACTCCTCTTTAAGTTTTTCTTGGGGTGTGTATATTTCACAATACAAAATGATAGAAAATGTTTTTTTTTTGTTTTTTGAAATAAAGGTTCCTGGAAAATAGGACCAGGAATCACACGCATTAAACATTCAAGAAATATGATTGTAGAAATATGTACAAGAAATAGGATTGTAGAAAGAAGAAGTGGGCGACGGTAGAGAGCAAGACCTGAAAAGAAGAAATTGGAAGTTATCGGTCTTTGGTTAGACATGTCTATTTAAAGAGGTGGAATAACTAGATTGATAAACAAAGCAAGATGTGATCAGTATAAACTTACTATGATGGTATCTATCTCCCCCTTTGCTATTTGATTGCTGATGCATTTTTATTGCTGTTGTCGACGGCTACCAGAATCGTGCCCACTGCTTGTTGTCCTTCGTTGGTGAGCTTTTCGATTTCCCTTTGGAGCCATTCTTCAATGTAGTTTCTCATGGGGGCCACGTTGATCTCATCCCATATTTTTATGTTGAAAAGCTCCTTTTCTAATTCCCTTAGATCGATAGAAACATTATGTAGAGCCTGATCAATTTCTTCATTTTGTACCGAATAATCCACTAGCCAATTGTCCACGTCATCTTCACCATATTCAAGGATGTTGTAAAACCTTTCTAAAGACAACCCCTTAAAAATATCAACTTGTTCATCGAATTCTTGCTTGGTTAAGGACAAGGAGTTGACGATTAAGTTGGGGTCTTGTACCTCGTTGGTACTTCTGGCTAAGTCTATTTCGGTCAACTTTTTGAATAATTCTTTGATATGGCTTGTTCACATGACTGGGCAATGAGATGTAGGTTCTTCACTTTCTCTTTCCAGTATGCATTTAATTGATTGATATAGTTTGGGGAGGGAATATCTTCTTGTCTTCTTCTCATATCTGTCATGTTGCTGACATGGATGCCAAAAGGGATGACCGTCTCTAGATAGAAACGTTCTTCATTTTTTAAATCCGCCTGCAAATGTTCGTGCAAATCATGTGCCCTCATTCCAAGGCAAGCCATACTTTGTGATGTTTCCAGGCTTCAGTAATTAGCTCCATTCTTTTGTTGATATTCTTCTCCACATAGCCTCTACATGATGTGAGGAGGTCAGAGGATCCTTTTAACTTGGTTGCAGGGGTGGCAGGCATGGTTATTGCTAAAGTACTGGCAAACAATGGGATAGGAATCGAAACTTCCTCCGATTCCTTAAGTCGATCCTTCAGTCTGGCATTTTCTGCCTCAACGAATCCAATGGAATCATCAAGAGCATCTCTAGTTGCTCGGTGAAGTTGGGATATTTGGGACGACTTCATGTTCCTAAGGTTAATCTCTGAACAAGATTTTCCTTTCTTATTTCTTACATCTCTCTTTTCAATAATTAAATTTTTAGATTCGTTGTCAAAAATAACGCTCTGGAATACGAAGGATTCATCTTCGTAAAAAATTTCGGTCTCAACTATTTCCATTGGGGAAATATTGTGGATCGCATCCCCATGTTGATCAACGTTGCAGGATATGTTATCCAAATCAGTCTCAAGTTCCATGTCTTCACTTTCAATTTCAGGCTCTTCCACTTGCCCTACAACATTTTTTCTCTTCTTCCTCACGTGAAGCTTGTGAGAGCTATCAATTTTACCACGAGGAGGGTTCTTATCTTCTCCTCTGTTTGAAGAATTATGGGTTGCTTTCTTACTGCGGTGGGCCGTTGGAGTGATGCTCCAGGATGTCGTACTCTTGGGAGTGGTAGACGGGGATTGAACACTCTTCTCACCAGGGCCTTTCCCCTATTGTTTGTACAATTCGGTGGTGCTTTGTAATGTCTCTAGGTCACCAGCGTCAGGAGAAAAAATGTTGTCATCATTGTCTCTGTCTTCGTTCGGGCGTGTCTGGATAAAAGAATTGCCGAAGCTAACTGCTAGTAAATGTTTAAAAAAAATCCCATTAGGGTCGAACCCTCTTAGCCTTTCAACATATCTTAGGTTCAAGTTGTTGAAATGGCATGCAAATTTGTCAATCTTGTTGACGTTCCTGAACACGAAGTCCCTGACTTTCCAAGGTAGAGGAATGAATTGTTTTTTTCTTTTATCATGGAAAAAATGCAACCAATAGTTGTATTGCCTTTTTATTTCTGTAACAAACATTCTATCTGTAATGTGACATGGAAGGAAAGCATGATTTTCCTTCGAGCCAAAAACTGTTATCACACTATAATTCTCCATTTGTTCAAGTGTTCCCTTCCTGTCCAAAAACTTGGTTTCCTAGTTAGACATGCGGGGAGCATCCTTTCCTAATAATAAATCTTTGAAAACTGATACAAAGTCATTAAAAACCTCATAAAAACAATGGGTGACCTTGTGCCTCCACAAAGCCTGGTACCATAAGGTTACTGGGTCGAATTCATAGTTTACCTTATTGGACACATACAATTTTGGAAATGGACAACAAAGCGCTATTGCGAAAACCAAGTAGGATGACATATAAAATTCCTTCTCCTCTTTGAATCGTGACAATTGGGAACAAATTTAAATGGAAATTAGCTTCCCCCAATAAAAAATGACTTGTTACTTGACTGTGAAATACAAAATATAAATAATCATGTGGGAAATACTTGTTGTGGATTCCTGTCCTGTTATTCTTGTAAAAAACCAAGCAATTTTCCGGAATTGATTCCTAAATGAACTAACTTGCAAGCTTGTGATATCTTCAGGAACTATTGTCAGGTCTTCCAAGAACTTGGGCAAGAGGTCTAAACCGTTATCATTCATTTTTAGGAATTGCTTGCAGTCTTCTCCTATGAAGGTCAATGTTGGCTTCGAAAATCTTAACATCTTGTGGAAGACCTGAGGTGACAAAGAAACAAGAGAGTGGTATCGCAATGGCATAATTATTTGGCCTGAAATATATCTCTCGGTGCACCAAGAGACCACCTCCTTACAGTAAAAAACTTCAGGGACACAGCCTGCACAAGTAATTCCAGAGGTCCAATTTACTTTGTTCTGGGTGGAATGGGATGAGAATTAAGAGTATGACTTGGACCACTAGAAGTTTTGGTCCTCATGCCCGAAGATGTTCACTGTATCTCAACAGAACTGCTGTCGAGCTGCTTCCATAAGGTTACGATAACGTTTGTTTTCTCTAGACGATGTTTGAAATGAACTGTTGGAGGGGATAATATAACCCTCCACAAATATTGGTCCAATGCGTGTGAATGGGAGATCTTCTCGAGCCTTTCGCTCATTAATGACAATCTCTACGGTTGTTGCATGATGAGATGTTAGCATTAAAGCTTAGTAATTGTATACTTAGAAGTGCGAAGGCGGTGGGTACGACGAAGATAAATTAATGATTGGAGGTTTCGTGAACCTGCCAACCCGACGACCTGTGAAAGACATTCCATGCTGTTTGAAATGAACACTCGGAAGGGATAATATAACCCTCCACAAATCTTGGTTTAATGCGTATTAATGGGAGATCTCCTCGAGCCTTTCGCTCATTAATGACAATCTTTATGGTTCATGCATGATGAACTGTTAGCATTAAAGCTTACTGATTGCATATTTAGAAACAAGTGCGAAGGTGGCAGGGACAKGGAAGAGCAATTAAGGAATGGATAAGTGTGAAAACCGGTCGACTGGGATTCAAAATAGGGTTACAAGGGATACTCAAGAGAGGYGAGGGCCCGATGGTCAAATTGTATGTCTCAAAAATTCTGAGTGCAAAATGCGTAAAACGGAAGAGGGCATGATGGGGCAGTCCAGTGACCAGTTTGTATATCGTAGAACTCCGGGTGTTGTTTGTAGGTCAYAGAACAATGGAAGCGCAATATTGAGCCCGCTTGTCTAGAAAAAGTATCTAATTATAGAATAGGGAAACAATCGGTCGGACTCGTTTTCGCTAATATATTGAAATTTGTAATAGATATCCRATTACCTGGCAAGATATTTTTGCATGTTTCTGGACAAGTTGTGTAGGGATAGTCAGTGTGACTATCTCCTCGAGCCTTTTGCTCATTAATGAAAATATTTACGGTTTCTTCATGGTGAGTTGTTAGCATTAAACCTCAGTTATTGCATACTTGGAAAGAAGTGCGAAAGTGGCGGGCACAAGAAACAACGATTAGGACTTGGAGATTTCGTGAACCCGCCAACCCGACGATCCGCAAAAGAGATTCCAAGAAATGGCTAAGTATGGAAAGCAGTCAGACGAGCTTCAAAATAGGGTGACAAGGGTTCCCTAGGAGACGTGAGGCCCCGATGGTCAAATTGTATGTCTCAGAACTTTTAAGTGCAAAATGTGTAACCAAAAGAGGGGAGAATGGAAGTGCAATCTAGAGCCCGCCTTCCCGGGAATCCACGATCGAAAAAGTGGCAAGGTATGGAATGGGGAAGCGGTCGGTCAGAGTCGTGATATAAAATCATGAGTGAAAATGTGAACCCGTGAGTCTGCCAACCCACGCAGATAGGCATTTTTGGAAAAACGACTAAGTAACTAGAAAGAGAAAGTAGAGGGGAAAAAGAAAGGGGAATTTGGTTAAGTATAGAAGAGGGAAAAGAAAGGCTAATATATTTAAATTTGTAATAGATATCCCATTACCTGGCAAGATATTTTCTGCATGTTTCTGGACAATTTATGTAGGGATAGTCAGTGTGACTGTCTCCTCGAGCCTTTTGCTCATTAATGACAATCTTTACGGTTGTTGCATGAAGATATGTTAACATTAAACCTCAGTTATTTCATACTTGGAAAGAAGTGCGAAGGTGGCAGGCACAAGATACATTGATTAGGAATTGGAGATTTTGTGAACCCGCCAACCTGACGATTGACGAAAGAGATTCCAAGAAATGGCCAAGTATGGAAAGTGGCCGGACGGGCTTCAAAATAGGGTGACAAGGGTTCCCCAGGAGACATGAGGCCCCGACGATCAAATTGTATGTCTCAGAAATTTTGAGTGAAAAATGTGTAACATGAAAGAGGGGATGACGTGGGATTCCAGCAATCAATTTGTATATCGCAGAAGTCCGGGTGATGTTTGTAGGTCATGAAACATTGGAAGTGCAATCTAGAGCCTGCCTACCCGAGAATCTGTGATAAAAAAAGTGGCTAGGTATGGAATGGGGAAGCGGTCGGCCGGAGTCATGATATAAAAGCATGAGTGAAAATGTGAAGCCATGAGTCCACCAATCCGCGCAGTTAGACATTTTTGGAAAAATGACTAAGTAACGAGAAAGAGAAAGTAGAGGGGAAAAAGAAAGGGGAATTTGGTTAAGTATAGAAGAGGGTAAGGAAGGGGATAACAGAGAGTGGGAAAACAAAAAAATGGAGGGCGATTTTCGTAAGCGGGAAATGGTCTCAAACAAGCCCCATTGTTGTAAAGTCATCATTTTCTAGTCCAATATTTTTGTTGATTAAGGTTGGTTGTCATTGATGTCAACACTTGAAGAAATCCCCGTAGCACAAAGGTTTGGGTAATGGACCCAAGATTGTTTGATGTAAAGATGACTCATTATTTTTTTGTCATGGTTGATAAGAAGTAAATATGGATGAACTCCAAAGTGGTCCCCTTATGGTGAAAGCCCTCACAGGAAGATTCTTTGCAGAGTGAGAGAACCCATGCTTAATTATGGAATAATGAGATGAAGGACAATGAATTTGTCAGTGAAACTATCCTAGATAGATAGTTCTTGTCATGCCATTTCTGGTGGTATGTGGAATGTCACATAACTCCTCATGGTTAGAGAGTTATGACCATATGAAGTTGAAGGACCCCCATATGATGGCTTGAATCCCCAAAAGGTCAAAGAAGTCAAAGTGTTTGAAAAGAAGAAATCATTATTTAAATGATAAAGTCAAGTGAGAAAGTTAAGGTGGATTATTTAAATAATAAAGTAAGGTGATAAAATCAAGAAGGAATATTTAAATGATAAAATATCGGAGAACTTTCTATTCATGGAAAGTGGTTAACCCTAAAATAAGGAAAATAGGTTAAGTGACCTAGAAATGGGTTAAGTAACCTAAAAATAGGTTAAGTGACCTAGAGGATGAAAGTATAAATAAGATAGCTATGGTCTCTTGTAAATATCCATTTTGTGGATCAATGGAGAGCTTCTTGTGAATATATTTTGGAGTATTGATGGAGAGATTCTTGTGAGAGCATATTATTGGTGTGGATATCTTGAGCATGATTGAAGATCTATTATGAGGAAGAGTGCGAGAGGAGGATCTCATGGACGCATCAAAGTTTTGGCAATGTTGGAGATCTTGACGACAAAATTCTCGGATCTTCAGAAACCCTAGTTTCTGAGGTATACACGAGATGTCTGTGTATAGGGTGCGTATTCATTGAGGTATATGCAGGCTGACTGTGTACATGGAGTGTATAGTGGATACAATCACGGAGATTTGTGTTTGAGCTTGTGCCAAGCTCTTGGATGATGAGGCAGGTTCCAGATCTGCATTTTATGGGCTTAGATCTATCACTGAGACACTGGTATGGTTACATTATTGTATTGATGGATACTATTGTTTGATGTGTTGCGAATTCTTAGGGAATTTTTGGTATGGATTCTATGATATGGTTAAGTTTGGATGATTTGGTTGATGGAGTGATCGATACTCTTGTGATTCAGTGGTGACATGATTGCTATGGTATACTAGTTGTTTATACATGATTGAGATAACATTCATATTGATTTGTTGTGGAGCATGAGAAAACTATTAGAGAGCTTGGATGTGTTGTGACTGGATGGTGGTCAGATTGGACAGTCAAAGACAGAAGAGAATGATATATTGATTCCAGAGAATCTGAGTTGATCTTGAAGGACAAACCCTAACATCTCAGAAGGTATATACAGGTTGTTGTATACACTGACCATGTGCATACGCAGGCTGTAGTGAGCCAGGGCACGTTGACACGCTGGCTGCACTACTGACAGGCCACGTACCTGTTGAAAGATTGATATCTGTTGAGGATTGTTGCCTCATTTCATTTGGTGCTGAGGGTGTAAGTTGAGTCTTGCATTATAGAGCTGGTGCTCTTGTAGAGTTGTACTCTATTAAGTTGTTGCTGATAAACCCCCAGATTGTTGTCCATAATAAAAAGAAAAATTGTACATACATCTTGTGTTCTTTGTGTTCCTTGTAGTGATGACTTGATGATGATATATTGTTGATATATGTTGTTGATATATGTTCTCATCTAACTGGCTATAAATGAAAGCAATGGGTAATGAATAAATGTTGAATGTTAACTAAGGAGTTTTTGTAAAGAGGGAAGCTTTTGGGAAAAAGAGCCCCACACTCATTCACCCCCCCCTCTAAGTGTAGTAGGTGTGTCCAACAATTTTATCCACTTACTCATTTTCTATTGTTCTTGTATCATTAAAAAGGGTGTGAGCAAATGCTTTGGTGAAGATTTGTTTTTATTGCAACTTGTGGGAGTAATTGTGTTCTTGATACATTGTTTAATGCCTTGAAATATTATTTTAAGTATTAAACTTCCTGCATGATGAGTTGTTAGCATTAAAGGTTAATAATTCCATATCTAGAAATAAAATTATTGGACTGTCAACTTGACCGTAAGTATAAAAATGATGAACTTGAATTTTAATATTGTGGTTGATTTCATAGCCCCATTTGACTTCAGATACCATTTTTTTTTTTCAAAATATTTGCGAAGAAGAAATTTGGTAATTTCATTAATAAAGTAAAAGTGCTCAAATAGTGGCCAGGGGATGGAAAACCAATAAAATGTTTCCTTTTGGAGTAAAGGAATCAAGTAAGCGAAAGGGAAATAAGAGATCGTTTGGTCAACAAGGTTGAAATGAAAGCAAAAATTCTTGGGTGCGGCCCCAACTTGCACATCGTGAATTAATGTTGCTATGTTCTATGTGCATTACAAATAGAATTGAATGTTGGTTTGAAACTGTGTGAAATTCATTTATGTTTCCATAGAAGCCTCATGTGATCAACACAATGCATTTCCATATAATTGTTCAATGCTCCATATTTTATCAAATTACTTGAGTCAATACAATATTTAAGAATTACGAGACTATCGAACCATGCAAACAAGAAGAGGTGTTAAATCCAACAAAGAAGCACCAACCAAGATTCCAAGGCAATTTTTTTAATAGTAAATCTATAAAAATAATAATGGGTAATATATATTTATCCATAGACATTGGACTGAGTTCTTTGCACCGAAGCATTGAACATATTTGTCATAAATACAGGTAGAGGAGTTACAAAAAAACAAACAAACATGCATACAATTATGTATTGTTCATCTAGTGCGACAACATGCAGGAGCCATCAAAAAGCTCTTGAACATGCATACAAAACTGATTATCATGTTGTTTTAGGAACTCCTTGCACTCTTCTCCTCTGAAGGTCAACGTTGGCTACGAAAATCTCAACATATTGCAGAAGACTTGAGGTGACAAAGAAACATGAGAGTGGTTCCACAGTGGAATAATTGTTTGGCTTGAAACAGGTCAACAACACTCCTGCTCCCGACGCTGGCGACCTAGAGACATTGCAAAGCACCACTGAATTGTACAAACAACAGGGAAAAGGCCCTAGTGAGAAGAGTGTCCAATCCCTGGATACCACTACCAATAGTATGACATCTCACAACATCTCTCCAATGGCCCACCCTAGTAAGAAAGCAATCCAAAATTCTTCAAACGCAGGAGGAGATAAGAACCATCATTGCAGTAAAATTGGTAGTTCTCACAAGCTTCCCATGAGGAAGAAGAGAAAAAATGTTGTAGGGAAAGCGTAAGAGCCCAAAATTGAAAGTGAAGACACACCAAGAGACCACCTCCTTACAGTCAAAAACTTCAGGGACACAACTTGCACAAGCAATTCCAGAGGTCCAAATTACTTCGTTCTAGGTGGAAGGGGACCAAGAGACCACCTCCTTACAGGCAAAGTCTTCATGGACATAGGCTGCATGAGCAATTCCATAGGTCCTGTTGGCATAGGGGAAGACCCAAGGTTCAACGCTACAACAACGCACCAACAAATCCCTAACTACCGACCCTTTCGGCAACACCTGCGAGGAAGATGAAGTGTCACCCAAGGTAGAGGCAGGGGTCTGCAACCTTAGCTGGGACACCGATCTATGATTGTACTACTTAATAAAGCACTTAGCACCGTTAGTTCTACAATATCTAATCATTAATCACTTCGCTGATAAAACAGGGCTTCACAACATTCACACTTTTATAATGTACTTTAGCACTTAACATCAATAGATAGGTCAGATCTAGTAGAGAAAGCACTAAGCACATTCATAGGGATAAGATATAATATTCTCACATATCATTAGCACTAAACATAAGCAGATCTATCCAATCATCTCAAAGCACTTAGAAAAAGAAGACATAAACACATTAAGACAAACATAAGCAAGTCAACACAACGTTTACGTGGTTCACCCTCACCCTGGGGCTATGTCCACCAACTCTTTTTCTTTATTGCCTTCAGTCAATTGGTTACAAGCACAAAGCCATCAAAACCCTTAATCTACACATGAAAAAAGATCTGCGTAGCTCGCTAGATCCTTCTTCCTTGCGTTACAACACTAAGCCGTCTATAGTCTCGCACAAGGACTTGCACTCAGCTCTGCAAGTCTTACACATAATGAACAAGGCCCTGATCACGCAGATCCAACCCTTGGCACTTAGCCTACATAACATAGATATACTATTCGACTACTTCTTACATTGCCTATCCTTCTATTTATACATACAAAATAGGCCTAAACATGGGTAAACCCATGGGACGACATCCCATTCC
>ML786371.1:398415-424668 GCA_009831015.1 Picea engelmannii | reverse complement strand
AGTGCAACCTGCGAGAATGGGTCATTCTCGCATCCTACCTATATAGCAACCTGCGAACTTCCTTTTTTTATAAGGTTTTTACATAGGAAAATGCAACTTCTTTCCTCAGGAAAAGTTCTTCTCCCTTCTCTCTTTAGGAATTCAGGCCACTGACCCCTCTGAAGGCAACATATAGGTTTACATCATTAATGATCATAGGGATGACGAAAATAATGTGTAACACACCCCCTAAGATATTAATTGTATATCCAGAGAACAAGAGAGTGGTCCCATAATTGAATAATTCTTTGGCTTGAAATATATCTCTCGACGCACCAAGAGACCATTTACTTATAGTCAAAGACTTCAGGGACACATCCTGCACCAGGGACAAATCCAAACCCAATCCAAAACCCTAAAAATGAAAGGAAAGGATACATCTCTGAGGGAGAGGATCGCCATCCGAGTCGAGAGACTCAAATTCTCGAGTTGCAAAGTGTCTATTGCATTAAACATCAATTTCTTTTCTGAAACCCCTTCCTTTGGTCTTGTTAGGTTCGCCATCGTTGAGCCGGGAAGTGCCCCCTGTTATGGTGGATTTCAATTTGGGCGTAGGAGTGGGAACAATGTCTGCATTTCCATCATCCATCGTCGTGTCATCTTCCATCAGATCATATTCTTCCAGCTTGAAATCGACCGCATCAACCTCTGTGCCAACCATCAACGCAGGGGGGGTTGCCTTGGAATTTTTTGGCTTGAAATATATCTCTCGGCTCACCAAGGGACCATCTGCTTCTTCGCTTTTGGGTGGAAGGAGATGAGTAGTAAGAATATGACCTAGACCACTGGAAGTTCTAGTCATCATGCCCAAAGGTGTTTACTGTATCTGGACATAATTGTTGTCGAACTGCTGCCATAAGTTAACGAGAATGTCCGTTTTCTCCAGATGGTGTTTGAAATGAACATTCGTAAGGGATAATATAACCCTCCACAAATCTTGGTTTAATGTGTATCAATGGGAGATATCCTCGAGCCTTTCGTTGATCAATGACAATTTCTATTGTTCCTGCATAATGAGTTGTTACCATTAAAGCTTACTAATTGCATACTTAGAAAAAAGTGCGAAGGTGGCGGTGACGACGAAGAACGATTAAGGATTGGAGTTTTCGTGAAGCCACCAACTGGACGATGCATGGAAGAGATTCCATGATGCTTGAAATGAACACTCGGAAGGCATAATACAGTCATCTGCAAATCTTGGTTTAATTCATATTAATGACAGATCTCCTCCATCCTTTTGGACATTAATGACAATCTTAACGGTTCCTGTAGGATGAGATATTAACATTAAAGCTTAATAATTACATATATAGAAAGAAGTGAGAAGGTGGCAGGGGTGGCGAACAATGATTAAGCATTGGACATTTCGTGAACCTGCCAACCCGTGAAAGAGATTCCAAGAAATGGCCAAGTATGGAAAGCGGTCGGTCGGGCTTCAAAACAGGGTCACAAGTTATACTCAGGAGACGCGAGGGCCCGATGGTCAAATTGTATGTCTCCAAAGTTTTGACTGCAAAATGTGTAACACAGAACAAGGCATGATGACAAATTTCAACGATCAATTTGTATATCGCAGAACTCCAGGTGTTGTTTGTAGGTCACAGAACAATGGAAGCACAATGTTGAGCAAGCCTGGCCGGGAACCGACGATGGAAATAGTGGCCAGGTATGGAATGGGGAAGCGGTTGGTCGGACTCGTGATATAAAAGCATGAGACATATTTAGAAAAATGACTAAGTAACCAGAAAGAGAAAGTAAAGGAATAAAAGAAAGGGGGATTTGGTTGTCAATTTGTATATCGGGGAAGTCCGGGTGCTGTTTGCAGGGGGTGGAACAATGGAAGCGCAATGTTGAGCCCGCCTAGCCGGGAACCCGCGATCGAAAAAATTGTTGAATATGGAACAAGGAAGCTGTCAGTCAGACTCGTGATATAAAAACATCAGTGAAAATCTGAACATGTGAATCTGCCAACCCGCACACCTAGACATTTTGCGAAAAACGACTAAGTAACCAGAAAGGGAAAGTAGAGGGAAAGAATAAAGGGGAGGGAAATTTTCGAAAGTGGGAATTGGTCTTAACAAATCCCCATTGATGGTCTTAACAATAACTGGATGTGTTTGCATAAGAGAAGCAACGAAAAAATATAGAAAAATCAATTTTGGGATATTCAAGTAAAATTATTGTATTGTCAACTTCACCGTAAGTATAACAACGAAAAATTTTAATTTTAATTTTCTGTGGTTGATATCATAGTTCCATTGGACTTGACATAGCATATATCCTTTTATTTCAAAATATTTCTGAAGATGAATTTTGGTAATTTCATCGATCAAGTAAAAGTGCTAAAACGAGCTACATATTACATTTGCTTCACAGAGCTTACATTAAAAGGCAAAACAAGTCTTGTATATTCTTTAAGATCATAGAAAAACCACACCGTAAGTATAACACCGACGAATTTGAATTTGAATTTTCTGTGGTTGATATCATAGTTCCATTGGACTTCACATAACATATATCCCTTTATTTCGAAATATTTATGAAGATGAATTTCGGTAATTTCATCGATCAAGTAAAAGTGCTAAAATGAGCTACACATTACATTTGTTTCACAGAGCTTACATTAAAAGGAAAATAAGGTCTTGTATATTCTTTAAGATCATAGAAAACCCGCTAATATCTTGAATGTATCATCCAACCATAATTCAAAAACTAGGCCCACAAGAACCTTGAACTACAACACGAAAACACATGAACAAAAGTCTGCCAAACACAAGACATGGCAAAATCAACAAAGATTGGGCATTGTATCCCATCTATAACCAAATCCCCAAATGGGCACCAAGAAATTTGTCGATTACTATATTACCATGAAGCAAGATCACTATGAACATTTGCTTTTGATAGTACTATGAACCAAGACCACGTTGACCTGACAATGTTCTAACATTACCAGTTCTGGAAAAGAGTGTCAGCATTTAACTTAATGGAGTTTGAACAATGTCAAATTTGCAATATTATTGAAAATGCCTGATGGTTCCATTCAGAGGAGCAAGCCATTTTGATGGCTTAAAGGATGGACCTGATTTATTCACTGTTGGATACTTTGTATGAGGTCTATCATCATGCTTCTCATTCTTGGACTGAACAATCTTATGCGCTTCCAGTTCAATTTGCGATGGCACTGCAAAAATCTATTCATATCCTCATTGGGTAGCATGGACAGATACATACAGAATTTTTTCATTTCCTGCCAACGCTTGACATGGATTTTTTTTTTTTTTTGGTTCAGCCGATATGCAGTATGGAATTGTCCTCATTTAATGTAAATTTTCTATGGACCCGAAAGTCGCGTAACATGTAGACATTGTTTGCCTTTTTCTGTTGGTATACTTCATATGGAAATTTTGCTAACCCAGGAAGCACATCTTGTAACATAGGTTGTATAATTGTACAATGAACAATTGCGTTGCTGAGGGTTCAGATGGCAACGCTAAGGCAATATCTATATATGTAAGGGCAATTTTTACTGCATCGTAGGCAATCAATTGTGCCATCATTTATGAATGCAGAGGAAGAAGAAAGAGAGTTTCATTTGGAACATACATGCTCGAATGGGGTCGAGTACACATTCGCTGCAACCAAAACACCCTCAACCTGCACACATGAGCATAATAGTTAATATATTGAACAATATAATATACAACTGTACAACAAAAAAGCTCCAGAAAAATTGTTCAAGGCAATTTTTATGAGCAAAGTGTGGATGGAATTGTAGATGTATAGGCACAACAGTTGTTGAGCTAGTTAGTTTCTTGAGATTCTGTACTATGTCTGTTCGCAATTCTGTTACAGATGTTGCTTGCGTTGTGAAAAAGATCCTTTCTTTAACATCTCTTTTCTTTGTTATATTTTTGAAGAGCATAAGTGGAAATTTCCCTTTATGCAATTATTGTTCCATTGAGGAAAATAAATTTGAATAGGTGTCGAACAATTGCAGCTGCAACATGGAACAATGTAATAGTTGTGTAACATAACTGAGATATATGAACATGTGAAAGTAAAGGACAAAACTGGATATGGAGAACGGTACCATTGCCTTGTCATTGTCTGACTCTCCATCTTTTATATGAAGAATGTGTTGCGATCCAAGTTTTCTCGCGAGTGTGACAACTGAACCAATGGTTCCGATTGGGTAACTATCGTTTCTCTGTGGAAGTTGGCTGATTGTTGTGTCCGGTACAAAACGATATTATGGAAAAATCGCGGGAATTTTTTCCACAATACTTGTTTCGTTGAGTGATATAATCTGATCACAATCACCATGGTCATATACTATTTTCGACAATATATTAAAATTTGTAATGGATATCCCATTACCTGGAAAGATCTTTTCTGCACGTTTCTGGACAAGTTGTGTAGGGATAGTCAGTGTGATTTTCATCATGGCTTCGTTGTCTATCATGTGAGCATGCAAAATGCATATAGTTTTGTTTTCCTTGTCTAAGTAGGTGATATACACGACCATTATGTCCCCGACGAACACTTGTCCAATTCAACAACTATTCAAGCCTTCTATCGATAGTATATCGGGTGTTATAAGTTTAGACCCGGTGACATTTTTTTGAACAAAAAAAGTAATTTGAATGGCAGTCTGCATCATTTTTTTTTTGGGGCATAAATGTACAAGTAGACGCACAAATTTGATGAAGTATGCAGGTCAGATTTTTGTAACCATACCTCTTAGTCTGTGGAGCTTGCACTATGTTGGGCATTTCACTTGTGCTCGTCGATACTTCTTGTGAACTACAAAGCATGTGTTGCAGATGACATCAACATATTTATCATGGCATAGATGAATAAATACCTCATAATATTTTTTTGGTAAACATAGCAAGAGCACAATGTATGAATATTTACCTTTAGCCTTGTCATTTCTGTTGATGTTTGTGATGATTGACTACTCATGCCCATGTCACTAGTCCAACTTTTTCTGATGCAAGCATATGTACATGAACATCAAAAGGACTAAATAAACATATGCATTGTATATTGTCCATAATTGTTCCTGATGTCACATATAGGCTTGAAGGAGATGGAATATGAAATAGGGTGTCAAGGGATACTCAAGAAACATGAGGACCCGATGGTCAAATTGTATACCTTGGAAATTTTGAGTTAAAAAATGTGTAACACGAGACAGGGAATGATGGGGGAGTCCAGCGGCTAATCTGTATATCGTGGAACCCCCAAAGCTATTTGCAGGCCACAGAAGAATAGAAGTGCAATCTTGAGCCTGCCAGCCCGGGAGTCCGGTTGTCAATTTGTATATCGTGGAACTCCGGGTGCTGTTTGGAGGACATAGAACAATAGAAGAGCAATTTTGAGCCTGCCAGCCCAGGAACCCGCGATCGAAAAAGTTCCTAAGTATGGAATGAGGAAGCCGTTGGTCGGACTTGTGATATAGAGGCATCAGTATAAATGTGAACCCGTGAGTCCACCAACCCACACGCCTAGAAATTTTCGGAAAAATGACTAAGCAAAGCAACCAGAAAGAAAAAGTAGAGGGGAAAAAGAAAGGGGAATTCGGTTAAGTATAGAAGAGGGAAAAAAAGGGGATAATAGAGAATGGGAAAATAGAAAAGGGGAGGGAAATTTTCGGAAGTGGGAAGTCTCAACAAAGGCCCATTGTTGCCAAAGCATCGTTTTCTAGTCCAATATTTTATCAACCTACTCGTTTTGCATGTTTGATTTACTATCACAATTGGTATACCTTTTCGAAGATTGTACTTCAGCTTCCTCTTCTGTGGCATATAAGATTTCATTGGCTTGTCCAACTAATCTATTTCTTTCAATATAGCAATGCAGAAAATACAATGGACATGAAGGTAAGTTGGTATGTAGAAAGATATGTAAAAAAATAAATACAGTTCTATTTATTTCAATGTAGCAGCATAGAAAATACAATTGACACGAAGACAAGTTATTATGTAGGAAGATACATAGTATCTACATACAATAAATTAAGTGCAAAACAATAGAACAAATATACAAACAATAAATGAAATACAAAACAATGGAATATGATATAAGAGTAGAAGCATGCACCTTTGTGTCTCCTCTTCTATATTTGTGGTTAGGAGTCCTTCGTCTTCTCTAGTTATTATGTTTGTTTCAATGTGGGAATGCACAAAATACAATGAACATGAATGTAAGCTGGTATGTAAGGGAAAACAAGTAATATGTAGATACAGTAAATGAGAATTGAAGGAATACAATAAAAGATAGAGTTAGAAGCATGAACCTTTGTTTTTCTTGATCCATGGTTGTGGTTAAAATTTTTCCCGGCAAAAATATATCACAAGCCAGAAAATATTAAGAAGTTGGATGGTCCTAGCCGAATGATTTGGTTTTGTGCAACAAAGTATCAAGATATGCTTTGAGACATGGAAATATAATTTTGTAATATGTTTGATGTATATTTCATAATTCAAGTACAAGACAAATTGTATCGTGGTCATACAAGTCCGTGTATAAGATAAAGTAGGTGTATTGTGATATGGGCACATTTCACCATATATGGTCAATAAGTGCGTCGTGTACATGTTTTATATTAACCAAAAGAAAGCGAAGATTGTAATTGCACATGTAGTTTTCCAATTCTTTTGTTATGTCACTATTTTGTAGCATGTCAACCCTAAAGTCTCCTAGAATGATAATGGTTTTGTTCAGATGTAAATGGTGTAATGCATTTGAAAAAACATTCATTATGTTAGCAATGTTGCACGCATAGCGACATAGAGATTGAATATTGCAATTTGCAATCCACTGAAAACTACTCTTGCTAACACCATMTCAACATGTTTTTCTTCTACAAGAACATTTTGCAAATGCATGTAGGTATGGTTCAGAGTTTGGAGGAAAAATTAAGAGCAGGAGGGAAAGATATGYCAATTTTTGTGCAATTTTGTTGCAGCCTAGCCACTGTTGTACCATACCTAGCCCCTCTACACCTACTTGCAATTTTCTTCTACAAGAACATCCTGCAAAGGAAACAAGCTTGACATCGTATTTTTCATGCGAAAGACAYGGGTTTGATTCACGTATGGGATAGGTAGGTACTCATTCCTGAGCAAGCTGGGAATATCATTGAGGGCAAGGTGTGAAGGCTGAAGAATTTCTTATTCAATTGAGGCATTAGATTTCCACTTCGTCACATACAAAAAAGTACCAGGATTTGTAATGTTAGAAAAAATGACAGCTGGAGTTGTGCAGATGACATTGGCATGCACATGGTGCAGAGCCTAGGGTAAAAATCAAAGAAAAATTTAAGAGCAGGAGAAAAAGATATGCCAACCTCTATGGAAAGTCTGTAGGATAGGAATGATGAATAAATACTTAAACATTCTTGCTTGAAAAATGCAAACAACGAATAATAAATAACGAATATGAATGAAAGTATGGTATTCAAACTTACTTGTCAATGATGAACGACAGAACCATAGGTCCAATTGCGGGTGCAGGACTTGAACCCTGCAAAGTGAAAAAAATAGCTCCAACTGCCGGTGCAGGACTTGAACCCTGCAAAGTGCAAAAAACAACTCCAACTATCGGTGCAGGACCCCAAACTTGCAAAGTCGAAGCAAACAAAAGCAAGAAACAAGCAACAAACCAGTGAGCAAGCATGAACATGTCCAATTGTAGGTGCAGGACCTCAACCCCGCAAAATTGAATGAAACAACAATAAGCAACAATGAATGAAACAATGAACATGCAATAACCAGTGAACCGATAAAGAATATATGTATCTTCAATGATGACTAAATTGCATTCCAGGCATAGAAGAAATATGAAACATATGATGACCATGCGAGTCGAAATACTTAAACATTCTTACTTGCAAACTGTAAATAGTAAACAACAAAGGACGAATACAAATGAAACTATGGTATCGAAACTTACTCGACAACGATGAATGACAGAATCACAAGGTCCAATTGTGGGTGCAGGAGTTCAACCCTTCAAAGTGAAAAAATATCTCCAACTGCGGGTGCATGACCCCAACCTTGAAAAGTTGAAGCAAACAAAAGCAAGCAACAAGCACCAACAAGTCCAACTGTAGGTGCATGACCTCAACCTTGCAAATTTGAACCAAACAACAACAAGCAACAACTGGCGAACCAACGAACCAGTGAACAAGAATCAACTAGTGAACCAATAAAAAATATATGTATCTTCAATGATGACTAAATTGCATTCCAATCATAGATGATGTATAAAACATATGATGGCTATGCGAGTGGTGATGGACAACAATATTGTCCAAATTCACTGCAACATTGTATGGAAAAATTCGAGGAAAAATGTACTGTGAGAGGCCTATTTAAGTAAACATTCAAGGCTGTCAAGCCTGTTCAAGGGCCTCACGCTATGTAAACATTTAAGATGTCAGGCTTGTTTAAGGGCCTCGCACTATGTAAACATTTAAGTTGTCAGGCCTATTCAAGTACCTCAAAAAGAGTGTCAATGCTCAAAAATTTCGGTATGTAAACATTTCAATAAAAATAGAAATAATAAAAACATTAAAAAAGAGCGTCGATGCTCAAAACTTTCGGTATGTAAACATTTCAATAAAAATAAAAAAATAAAAAAAGAGCGTTGATGCTCAAAACTTTGGATATCTAAACATTTAAAACATTGGGAATAGCGAAGCTCGCAATAAGACTTCGAATGTATTCTCCAATGAGATGATGACATATAAGGTTTTTTTATTATATAAAAAATAATGTTTTTAGTTCTATAGTTCGAACGATAGATATGATGCGAAAATTTATGGTCAAAGGACATATTAATATGAGGTCAACGAATTATCGATCGCTATAGTCCCTCTACGCCTTCGACATGGACTAATAAGGGTTAACAGAACTTAACAAAAGAACAAGTATTCAAAGCCCTTCTAATTTGTATCACCGTGTTAATTTATAGTTAGTGAAGTTTGTGACTCATGTAAGGTACTAGGCTTCCTTTATTTAAGTTAGAATTTTATTTTTAAGTTATTTAATATTTATGTTTTATAACATTGCGAGATGAAAGATACAAAATAATAAATTGTTTGTTATAGAATGTAAATATGAAGAAAGCAAAAAAAATATATATTGAAAAAACAAATATCAAAAGGTTTGGAAGCATAAAATGTATGTTTTCTAGTGTAATTTCAACCTATCAACATCATACAACAAATTAGATAAAAGTATAATACATTATTATTATTCATTTGATGAGAGTATGAAATAAGAATTTGAGCACAACCATAGATCAAATGAACACTTATTGTACAATGTGATACATAAGGCGAGACCTTGAATAACTCCATGTATGAATATATTTTATTAATCCGAGTCATATATAAATATATTGAATTATGAATTTTGGTTTTATCTTCTAAGCGATTCGATGATTGTTTCTATTCACCTATGACTCTTCATATTTCTCCTAAACAAAATATTTACATAACACCATAATTTCTAAGATTAGGTATCTAACACGATGATTCCATATTTTGACATAATTATAAATTGAAGCCATCAGAATCATCATAGAAGCATATAAATGTGACATCCAAATCACTCATATTGAAAGTAAAGGAAGCAAGGCCATAACTACCAATCATTCTCCTCTATGAATTGTCACTTTCTATGTCAACTGAAAAAATTCCCAATACCCAAATATGACTAAGTGGTGGACATAGGGACAGACTAAGCCAACTACGCCACTATCAAAAAGGGATGGTTATAAGACTATTGAAGTATAAAAAAAATGCTTGATTTAGATTCCTAAACATAGAAAGGTGACCCCAAGGAAAAGTTCTATATGGTGCAAAACTCGATAAATATTTTCAAAACATAGTACAAATTGTAATATTTTACGATTAAGTTATGATGATCAAAATGGTGATCAACATTGTCCATGTTATGTGCCAAAGTTGCCTATGCTCATCTCTCAAACTAAGCATAGTTTTCTCTCCACTCTTCCTCGTTGTCATTGTTGTGTACCTAACCACAAGACTTTTGTTAGGCATTAGAGTTTCTATAAATGAATCAATTTGTTTGAAATCTCATTATTTTGTAATAATATTCTAGCCTTGGGCCTTTGTAGTACCATCTTTCAATGTAAAGGGTCATTTTCACGTAATAAGGACCTTGTCAGTTTTATTAATTACTTAAGCTTTAGGTAAGAGTTTCTACTATTTTGATATAATAAGAGGCCCCCCTCCTGGTTTGTGTCTCTTTCCATTTTTGTAATTACAATCAATAAACTTATTTGGGGAAGTCTTCATTATCAAAATATGCAAGTGCAATCCACCCTTGTGTGAGCATGTTCAACCACTATTTTGTATAATTTGAATCCTTATTTTTGTTATTCTTATATATTTTTATTTCAAATCCATGTATTGCTATGGTGGTAGTGCCATTTTGAACATAGGAAAAATGCAATTTGATATTAGAGCATTGATCCATATATGTTCTTGCTAAGTAACCAAAGCCTAGGGTTTCAAACAAAAAACAAAAAATAAAAAATGTTGAGAGGTATGTTTGGATCCTCCCTAAGGGTGTAATGGGGGGCCAAGGGCCATTAAAGTAATAATAATGTAGTGTGGTGGCCATTCAATGTAAGGTGAGTTGGGTCCACAATGTTTGTTATTATTAAATAAATCTCCCTAGTTAGTTAACATTGAATAAATGTGATGTGGCCTTATTAAAGAAGGATCGCTAGGTAGTCAGGAGGTGGTTATGATTAGGGTTATCTAGTAGCTCTAAATAATGATGGAATCCTTGTGGATCATGTATTGGAGCTTAGCTCATCCATAGATTTTCCCTTTGAAGAGGCAAGTGAACATGAATGGTTTTGTCCATAAAAAGATGATTGTGAGGTGTTGCCCTACCTTAAGGATATTTTGATTAAAAAAATATTGATCAATTCCAAATATATTGTCTGTGAATCAATTTTAAGGGTTAAGGATCACTACAAGTGGTATCAAAGCTCTTTCTTTGGAAAAATAGGAAAACAAATCTCTTGTGTATGTTTTCAAATGGAAAAATATGGCCACGATAATAAGGTCCATTCATGCAGGTTTTTGTGTAGAATATGAACAATATAATTACATATCTAAGTTCCTCTTGGAAAAAACACCCAATTAAAAAAAAACATTCAAATTAGAATTTAGATAGTGAAGATATTGTTGATTTAAAACCAACATTTCTAGGGTTTTTTTCGATGACAACAATGAATATTGTAGAGCATGTATATTTTGACAGAGCACCTAGATTATCGTTAAACCAATGCCATTATATAGAGGATTTTTGGGGATTCTATTTGGTATATTAAATAATACAGCTTCGCTTAATATTAAGTGCACTACAACCCATGCAAATTTCCACCACCAAAACCCTAGCTCTCATACTTACAATGGCTTATGGCATTTTACATAGATATATTAGCCCCCATCTTTTAGGAATATCCAATGATGTATGTAGTGTTGATTTTTCTAAATGAGATGATATTGTATATTCGAATGATGTTATTACAATGATGATTTGTTTCATATATATAGAACATATGGTGACCATCCATGAAAGGATGCATCCCTTGGTTAATCAATAACTACTTATTTATTATATATATTTATACTAAACTAATTTTCACTTTTTACTTTTCACATTATGAAAACCGACCGTAGTTACAATTTCAACACTCCCTCTTAACTAGGGAGGTATTCATAACATCTGCAACATCAGGAGCAGCCTGCCATATGATTTGGGAGAATGTCTTCCCGATGTTGTCCAAACATCAACATTCCCTCTCAAGGAGGGAGACATTCCTCATCATGCCAAAGCTTGTCTTTGAAGTATACAAACTTCACTGTAGACTCATGACACTTGTCTGTCAGTCTTGGGAGATGTCTCTCTCCCACCTTAATCGAGAGGAAACTCCCTATGCAGCTCTCCCTCTGAGACAATTGACTCTCTCTGAGATCAAGCTCACTCCGGGTCTACATCTTCGAGCACTTCGAGTACATATTATTCCTTGTCATGATCAAGGAAGGACTACGCCTGGGCCCATTTATCACAAGTACACCCTTGTGATAAATGTATCCTATATCCATTGGTCTGTAACCCAATCTAGGAGAAGGTCTGCCCGATGATTACTAGGGCCATTTACTTGTGTTTATACACATCATGTATTTGGTATCCACAAGACTTGATCTAGCTCATCCTACATGGGGTGGCCAGTCCCTTGGGGCTGATCAAGCTAAGTCGTGTTGAACCATATTTGACATATAAAGGTTTCCTCTTGAAACCAATGTTTTGGTTCCTTCATCTGACCATCTGAGGCATGTCAGGATGAAGTCCACATTCCCTCCTACTAGTCCATACAAGATCCTCCAGGGAGAATATCTCATGATGTTACCTCAAACATCAACACTCCCTCTTAGCTAGGGAGGTATATTTTTATGACGTCTTCATCTAGTAGTCCACTGAATGCTCTGCAATCAAATAATAGCACACAAATACTACCATGTCATAGATAGATTGAATCATCCGTCACAGTCTCTGCGATCAAGCAACACATAGTTTCTCCAAGTGATCCGGTAATCTCCATGACAATCAACTAGTAGCGCATAGCTACTACAATGCCATCCAATAGAACACGATTGTGTTGATCCATAATAATACACAAATACTGTCTAGTGGTACACAAACATTGCTAGTAGCACACAACTATTTTCCAGTGACACATAATCACTACCAATGGTACACAACCACTGTAGTAGCATACAACTACTGTCCAGAGACACACAGTCTCTGCTAGTGGTACACAACCATCGTAGTAGCATACAACTACTATCCAGAGACACACAGTCTCTGCCATAGTCTCATGAATACACATGTGTTTCGTAGTTGTCATGTACTCAACAAAGTGTCAAGTGACTATCAGAGCCACACTCTATCTGAGTAATCTAGGTATCATGCGAGTTATCTACATCATATCTAAGTTGTTCTAGAATTATACTACTACATCATATCTAATTTGTACTAGCATAATGCGACTTAGGCATATGCATCATCTCTAAGTTGTACTAGCATGATGCTAATGCATCATATCTAAGCTGTACTAGCATGATGTGGAGTATCATCTACATCATATCTAAGCCATACTATAATGATGTGAATGCATCATATCTAAGATGTACTGGCATGATGTAGATCAATGCCTATGCATCATCTCTAAGCCATACTATCATGGTGTCAATGCACCATCTCTAAGTTGTGATGGCATGATGTAGATCAGTGCCTCTGCATCATCTCTAAGCCGTACTAGCATGGTGTCAATGCACCATCTCTAAGCTGTGTTGGCATGATGCGAGTCATCTGCATCATCTCTAAGCTGTAATAGCATGGTGCTACTGCATCATATCTAAGTTGTACTAGCATGGTGGTACTACATCATATCTAAGTTGTACTAGCATGATGCGACTCAGGCATATGCATCATCTCTAAGTTGTACTAGCATGATGCTAATGCATCATATCTAAGCTGTACTAGCATGATGCATCTCAAGACATCTATATCATATCTATGTCGTGCTAGCATGATGCTGAAGCATCATATCTAATATGTACTAGCATAATACAAATCAACACTCCCTCTCAACTAAGGGAGCAATCTCCACAAGTCACAACTTGTTCCCGAAGTACACAAACTTCCCTTTCAACAAGTGCTTCATTAGAATATCCGCTATCTTCTCATCGATGGAGATATAATGGAGTTTTACTTCTCCCTTATGGACTTGATCACATATATAATAATACTTGATTTCAATGTTCTTTGACCTGTCATGGAACATTGATTTCTCTAAAATATTCACACATCTTTGATTGTCACAAAATATCATGGTCTAATCCGTCACTTGATTAAATAGTCCACAAATCAACTTATGGAGCCATATTGATTCCATACAAGCATCACATGTTGCAATGTACTCAGCCTCTGCAGTGTTGAGTGCCATAGACTTCCGTTTCCTGCTAATATAAGATATCATGGCCGAGCCCAAACTAAAATAGGTACCAAAGGTACTCTTTCTGTCATCCACACTCCCTGCCGAATCAGAGTCTATATATCCCTGCAATATTACTTCTCCACTTGAGAAGTATCTAATTCCATACCCAACTGTACCACGTAGGTACCTCAATACATGTTTTGCAACAACCCAGTGCAATTGCCTTGGTTCACTCATGAACTGACTCAAGCTACTCATAAAACATATATTTGGCTTGGTGTTCATTAGGTACATCAAGGACCCACCTAGTTGTCTGTACATCGTAGGGTCCACCAAATTCAAGTATGAAGTTTCCTCATTCAACTTCTTCAAATTTTATATCATGGGTGTGGCCATGGACTTACAGTCCATTATGCTATATCTATGCAAGATCACCACTGTGTACTTCCTCTATTAGAGGAATTTCTTGCCTGGCCTCTACCACACCTCCAATCCCTTGGAGAATACTCAATCTCCTAACAGGAACAATGGATCATCCCAAGAATAACCAATCTGGGACTAGCTCCTCTGAAGTGGATATGTATGTATTGAGAGCAGCTCCTCCACTCTCTCTGCTACTGCTCCCTATGGAGCTCTACAACTGTTCCTTCTAGGCTCCTGCAACTGCTCCCTCTGGGATTCATACTGTGTCTGCCACCTTGGATCTATCACCATAGATGTGCTACAGTGGGTTCGAATGACTATATCCATGATCATTCAAACTGTTTCTGCTATTTGGTATGATCTCGTCCTAGAGGGATACTGCTCCTAGAGACATTTTTTTTTCTCTAAGCATCACGTCTAGAAATGTATCTCCTTGACATAATGTTGGAAGGTATTTCCCTCCACATATTCCTTTCTGCATGAGCCAACTAGATCCCTCTTACACAGAAGCACACCGTGCTTGTCTAGTTTGCTTCACTGGCTGCTCCCTCTGTGACTGAGGAAAAATCCATACCCCATCCCTCCTGACTGGTTGCCTCCTCTGTCATGAAACAAGTGAATCTTCCCAGGATATCTCACATCTCCTAGAGGCCTCTTGTTTCTAAATATTCTTCATGGCCTCCTCAATTCATGCATACTATCATCAATATCAAAGGATAATAATTACATACTATCAGTTAGGCTTGGATGCAATGTAGTTTCCTGGTGGATAATAATTGCACGTGATGAAAGTATCATATGAGTTGCATTTAATCTGGGCACAACCAACATTTGTGGTGGTCATCCATAGAACCTGAGTGTAGTGAGTGCAGTTAGGTCCGGTGCAAATATTCTTGGCATATTCAAACCATTTCTTCTCATCTAATCACACAACCACTACTTGTGACTGGGTCCAACCATTTTTGTTTCCCCAAAATATGTTCTCTCCAAAGGGGTTGTTCGAGTGATAGAGGAGAGAGTCGCCCCTTCTTTGTCTTGCATAATTGTGTGCATAATTTGGAATTTTTTGATCCCACTGAAGAGGACCAACTCCCACCATATTTCTTGCTTCATTGTGTGGAACCAAAAATCCATCAATAAATGCGATAATAACATTCATGTCTGTAGCATTCACTGATGATATTCCCATCATCATAATGATAATAAAAATGAAAGAACTGAAGAAAATCTTCAACAATGTGGTTATCCCCATGAGTATTGTGAATTGCAGGCGTTGCTGCATATAGTTTTTAATTCTTTCTTCTTTTAGATGATCCTAATAATACTAACTTGCTTCTGATACTTCGCCTATATATATAGAGTGGGCCTAATGGTTAAGAACATGTGTTTCTTCTTAAGAGGTCACAAGTTCAAATCCAGAGGGGGGTAGGGTAGGCATACCTCCGTAGACTTTACCAGTCAAATCGCTGGGCGGAGGGGGGTCCCTTGTCCCACAAACAAGGGGGTCTCATACACCAATTTGGTGTGGCTTGCCATGACCTTAAAAATAGATTATATATATATATATATATATATATATATATATATATATATATATATATATAATCAATTCTCTGGCCAAAGTTATGCTAAATTATATCTGGAAGATGCTATCCTTTTATATATCCGCACCATTGTGTATAACTAACTCAGGATGTGTGGGTATATATAGCCTACATGCCGGTATATATATAGCCTACAGGATGCTCATTAGAGATGGTCGGCTCGGTGGTCCTCACATAGACTCAAGTCCTTTGTACTATCTACAGACATAGATGATTGCTCAACGATTTGTCATCTTCTTTTTTCCTCATTTCTAAAAACATCGATAGCATATATATCCTGCGCCTAAATGTACATTCTAAATATTTCACAATCGATTTCATCAACTGAGTTGATTTTTGGTGATTTCTTTTCTAGTTTCCAATTCCATAGTTATATACTTTTCCTCTGGTTTTTACAAAAGCTGAACAAGCACTGACATTCATCAATATCACTGTGGAACTCATGTCTATTCTAAATTGCATGAAGAGTATGCGAAACCGTGTGAATCAATTGTCTTTTAATAATGTGGTGTTCATTAAGGAATTAAAGTGTGTTTTCGTATTTGACACTATATTTTCTGTGATATCCAGGCAAGATATCAAGACGCCATTGGTATCCCTTGCGATTTCTTCGTAATACAATTATTACTGGTTTTTATTCAGAAAATGAGCATAGGCTCTCTTAATAATATAGTCCCCAATCACTACTGGGATATGAAGTCTAAAAGATGCTTTGAATCCTCACACTCACAGGGGTTCTACAACTGATCCCTAAAGTGTTTATGCACATGTACATTCACTATTTGCCTGCAAAGATCATTCCCTGCAGTATATGCATTCATCTATATATATGGACATCGCTTACTGCACTATATACATCCTTCTCTATATATGCATGTAGCCTCTACTTTTCACGCATTTTCCAAAACTGTTCACAAAACACAAACTATCTCTCATTTTCTTGGACCCTCCCATGAGGAGTCAAGCCCATTGTTGGCACAGGGGAAGACCCAGGGTTCAATGCTTAAAAAATGCACCAACAAAACCCTAACTACCGGCCCTTTCGGCAACACCTGCGAAGAAGATGAAGTCTCACCCGAGGTAGAGCTAGGGAGGGTTCTAGGACACAAGTGTCTATAACCAAGCTGGGACACAGATCTGTGATTACAACACTTAACATGGCACTTATCCAACAACATGCATTAGTTCTTGAATCTCATTCACATCGCAGATCAAACCCTTATTACAAAACAATGCAGTAATAATAAAGATCTGAAACTTCCAATTACTTAGCACGCAGCATGAGCTCAGATCTAACATTCATTCACATCATTAATCAATAAGATACAACATTGCATTCATTAGGCATAACATCAACAACACTAAGAAAATAATAACATAATCAACATCAACAACATTGCACAAAGTAGATCAACACAGGATATACGTGGTTCACCCCAGTGTGGGGCTACGCCCACCAACTTATTATTCTTCTTCTTTATTAGTCTACAATCTCTTACATGCGTATTCTCCTGTGCACAGAGCTACATAGCCAAGCCTTGCACCAGACAGGTGATATGCGCACAACTCACTAGATCCACCTTCCTCAAAATCAGGTCAAGGCATAGAGCTAACTCCTTGATAGCAGAAATCCTTACACAGACTGTCTGCACAAATCCTCTTACAAGCACTTGCACTTAGCTCTGCAAGTCTCAACACAGAGTATGCACAAAAACCAAAAAATGTTCTTCACACTTAACAACATTTACATATTCTTGCATGAAGCCAACTTAGACAGACTAGCACTTGAACTTACATCGCTTAGCTACTTATTTATACATTACAAAAGGCCTAAACATGGGTAAACCCATGGGCCGACATCCCATACCCGTTACATAAACCCTAAAAACCCTTTGCTGGGTCTACAAGCTCGCAAAATGAGTGAGATCCCATGATCTCTGCTTCACCTGTGTGCTCCATCTTCGACCAGCCTGTCAAAGTCCCAAAAATGGTCAAACATGACCAATGTTTCCTCAAAACTTAGTCAAGGGCCAACAGGCCACCAACACTCACCTGTGACTTGCCTCAAGTCACTCAGATATGGGCAACATTTCTTCAAAGGCCTCGAGCTTACTCGACTTGCTTCTTCGCCAAATCTTCTTGCTCGAAGAACTCCTGAATCACTTGCTCGGAAACAGGCCCTTCCAGGCGTTGTTCTATCGTCGCAACTACTTGGTCTAGTTGCGATCCTTGGCCTTCAATCTCTTCAAAAAGTGTGCAGGCTTCGTCCTGCACCAGATGGAATCTCTATGTCACCTCCATGACTTTTCTCTGGATAGCAGTAATCTTCTACTGAACTGCGTGCTGTTCCTGTGACCGCTTCATTTTCTTGACTGCAGTAAGCAACTTCATCTGTGCTTGCACGGTGGTTGCCTGCTGTTTCGCCTCCTAGAGATGTGCTTCCAATGTCCTCAGCTCTGAGTCTTCTACAATGTGCTCATAGGTTTGCGCACTTCAATCACTCAATTACTTACACTCTGAGGCAAGTGCCCTGATTCTTTCTACTACGTTCCTGACAACTTCCTCCCTTTGGTGGCACACTTCTTGCAGAGTGCTTGGCACTGCTTGGATCTCTAGCTCCATTACCCTTGCTTGAAGTTGTTGAATGGCTTCAATGAGATTCCCTACTTGCATCTCAGCTTAATCTTCTTCCTCTTGTGCCAAGCCTGACACAGACCAAAGTGCTTTAGTTACTGCCTCCTTGATCGCAATATGCTCTGTGAGCAACTAGTCTTTTTCTTCCTGTATCTTCACATTGTTCTGCTCGAACTTTGCCTAAATTTCATTTTTCTCCTTCTGCACAATTCAAAGTTGCTCAGGGCCTCCTCCTTTTCTTACTTCAAGGCCTCTGTGGCCTGCTCCTTTTCTTCTTGGACTTGACAAAGTCGAGCCTCTGTTGCATCTTCTAGCCTTCGTAATTGGGCATTCTCATCCCCCAATTCTGCAATTTCGGATGATGAAGGTGCAGTAGGTACTGCACGGCTCAAATAGATGGCTTGTTGTATGTCTCTGAACTCCTTCTCTATTATTTCATATAGTGTTTCTTGCTTCACTTCATGTCTCTGCAAGATATCTTCTAAAGCATCTTCTACGACGATGATGATGAGATCGACATCGTCCAATGTGAGCACATTCTGCGACTGAGGCTTATTGTTTTGGGTCTTCTTTCTTGCTGAGGGTTTCTGGGGAGAAACCTTCCTTTTCTTTGATGTATCGGCCTCTGTAAGGGGATCCTTCGGCGATGTAACTTCACCTTTTTCTTGCTTGTCTCCTTCTTCTCCTCCTTCTTCTTGGTTCACTTCGTCTCATCCTCCTCCTGCGGGTGAATTAGGATTTCTGTCCTCTGATGCGCTGTCCTCCTCATCACTTTATATGCTCCAGACTTCCTCCTTTTTCTTCTTTTTCTTCTGTCCATCATGTTCAACCCGTGTAACCAATGGACTTCCTATGATTTCGGGGTCAGAGAGTTCTACATCTTCGACCGGTATAAGGAACTCGACTGGCCATTCTTTGGTTATATCCTCCATATCTTCGTTAGTAAACTTATAATAAGACTGCAACTCCTCCTTACTTTCATCCCTGTGCACAGTGATATAAATAAAGTGCCGATCTACGCAGAAATTCACTAGCGGTCTGTACTGATGTAATGTATTCGGGGTCATTCGGGGGAATGCTTCAATGGTGCACTTCAGGTATATGTAGTAAGCATGGAAGACAACGTTTGAGTGCCATTGTTTCTCCATATCATTCGTGTACCACAAGGCGGAGAACCTTGCGGCCAATGACTCTGATGGCTCAACTTCGGGGAATGTCGCTTCCTCTGGCATCTGCCAAGAGACAAATGTGATTAAAATCAGTAACCAACTGAAATGAAACTCATAGCCCTAGTCCTACACTTCACGACAGTCCTTCTCTAGATCGTTGATGAGGTAAATCACCCAATTCATCTACATTCGTTCTACGCACTACCCTGCGAGGTCCACTACAAATCCTGTGACTTGCATATGACGGTTATTTCTTACGAGATTTCTTGCTATAAGCTGACAAGCTAGGGGCACTGTGCCATCCCATATGGAGGCTACCTTGTAGCCTCACTTTCCCTTCTCTACATCGCCATAATATTCTTTTATACACTGTGCCAAGGAGCTATCTGCAACCTTCCCTAAGTAGAACTGTTGAGGGTCCGGTCCTTGCATGCTCAATCCTGAAATGAGGTGGATCAACGCTGGATCCACCATCACGTGCCTATCAAGCCATAGATAGCCTCCATGATAGCACGAAAAGAGGAGTTCAACGCAGGCGTTAACCTCCTAATGTTGGCCAAAGTGAGGGATCTTCATCACATTCAGGATCCTCGATTGTGCGAGCTCCTTTATCCACGACTGGGAGACTATGCACTGCTTCTTCCCAGTCATCTTCATCAAATATCGATGCATCGCGAGCATTGCGTAGTTCTTCCGGTGTCCGAGGTTGAAGTCACTTTTCTTCAAGGCTAGAATATGTCCTAACTGGGGTCCAACTGCACGTATCCCCTTCGGGAGGTACATAATGATCAACGTGTAGTCGAAATCCCGTGGGATGCTGTCGCAGTTAACCACGCCAACCAAAGGTGGGATGTAGTTCAGCAAGACCAACGGGATCTACTCCGCGTTAGCTAGATAGTCGCGGTGTTTGCTTCATTTCTCAGCAGTGGGTTATCTAGATCGACATGTAGTCGAGGGGGATGCTTGCAATCCTCCAGTTGACGACACCTGTATTCCTATAGACATGACTCTCTCAGTCATGAGGTCTACAATAATATCCTCCATAGACTTCTCTACTGTGCTAAGTTCGCCCGACATGCACACTCGTAATCAAATAAATCGGGTAGGTGAACAGACAAAAGAGGCAATCAGATGGGTGGCAAAGTCTAGAAAGCATAGCGCGATACAATGGGTTCTCAGTTAGCTCAGATATCACAATTTGCAAAAAGTGGTCCTGTTGCAGCGTCCGGTGGGTTAAATAGGAAAGCATTGTAACAAATTCCTCCAACAGGCAGGAATGCATTCCTCAATGCGTATCCGTCCATTATGGTGTGGTCTCAACGGTCCAATGGCGGTATTTCCATCAATAATTGCATTTCTAGCCATTCTGGAGCGTCATTCTAATGATCGAGGCGCCTCCAATGGTCATATTGCTTCAACGCGGTGAAGTCCCATTTTGCGAGGTTCTGCTATTCTGATGAAGTTCAACTTCTGCAAATCTGTCTCCTGCGAAGTCTTCTATGGAACTTCACATAGTTTTTTTAAATTGGATTTCTTCTTAATGAGATTCCTTGCCTTCTTTCCTATGATCCGAGTCTTTGGATTCGTCTTTCCATTCTTATTCTTACTTCCTCTTAGCCTAGTAGCTTCACATTGCTGATGTTCTTCCAAAGTGTGCAAAGGTAGTACCTCTTCTCTTATTAACTCTAGGGTAGGTATTCTTCTTTCTTGCATGGATAGGTCCTTCAAACCTTCCTGTGTTCTTTCAACTTTGACAACTACTTCTCTTGCCCTCTGTTGCTTCGACTTATCCTCTTGTTCTTCTATTAGGCACTCTATTTGTCTAGTTATGAAGTTCTTTAGTTCTTTCTTTTTCTGTTATGTAGTTTCCTCCTCCGCTTTCCTTCTGATCCGATCCTTTTCAATCCAAGTTGTTCCTAACAAAAATGAAAAAGGGGCGCCGTTCTCAACAAACTTAATAATTTCAAATTCTTCTTCAGTCGATGTTTAAGGGGTAATCATAGGTACATTAGTAACTCTTCCACATAAGGTTATCATCTTTCCTTTAAACAAGCCTATCTTTCCCAATAAAGGTACCATGGCAGGCTTTCCCAAAATTTCTCAAGTGCTTTCTGGCATAATATTCACATGTGTTTCTTCATCCAATACATAGTCTATGCCGAAGTCTCCTATTCTTGTTTCTATGCACTGCTTTTCTTTCAAGATCTCTAGTAAACTGAAGTCTCTATGATCATTCAATGTTTCTTTCAACTGTAATAACATAGTCTCTAATTCTTTCTGGTTCTCTAACATATCCTTAGCCTCTTGACCTTCTTTATAGTTTTCTTGTCCCATGTTCATCTTTTCAAATTTAGCAATCATTCTTGGGCAATCCTCAACCTCATGACCAATAGCTTTACAACAAAGACAAATAGGACCTATACCAGGGCATTCCTTAGCAAGATGTCCCAGTATTCTGCAATTATAACACAGTGTCAATCCTCTCTTTCTTTTAAACGATCCCCAACCTCTCCTGTACTGTGCAATGGGATCACAGTGCTGGACCTGCATTCTGCAACAATTCTTTCTAGGTTCCTGCATCCATTTATTAGTCCAAAAATTCTTTCTATGCATGGGGATGACATATCTTTCTCTATTTCTATCAAATTTATTCAGATCAACTCTTTCTTCTAACTGTGCCCTAGTTTTTAGACTAGGACAAGATCTATTAAACATACCTAGATTCATACTTTTGAAGAAAACATTTCCACTTATCTTACCTTTACCAAAGCAAAAATCTTTAAGATCTTACCTCTTTTCTTCAGATCCCGTTTCTTTCTTAGTGCAGAGCTTTCCAAGTCAAGTAGAATACTGCGCACTACAACAACAGATCTATGCACATAGCTTTCTCTTTTCTTCAGTCCCCAACAATCACAATTTCGGTCCCAGCAATGAAACCGTTTGTTGGCACAGGGGCATACCCAAGGTTCAACGCTTTAACAGTGCACCAACAAAACCCTAACTACCAGCCCTTTCGGAAACATCTGTGAAGCAGATGAAGTCTCACCTGAGGTAGAGGCAGGGGGAGTTGTAGGACTGAAGTGTCTACAACCAAGCTAGGACACAGATCTGTGATTACAACACTTAACATGGCACTTAGCCAACAACATGCATTAGTTCTTGAATCTCATTCACATCGCAGATCAAACCCTTATTACAGAACAACACAGTAATAATCAAGATCTAAAACTTCCAATTACTTAGCACGCAACATGAGCTCAGATCTAGCATTCATTCACATCATTAATCACTAAGCTACAACATTAGATGCATTCATTAGACATAACATCAACAACACTAAGCAGATAATAACATAATCAACATCAAAAACATTGCACAAAGCATATCAACACAGGATATACATGGTTCACCCCAGTGTGGGGCTACGTTCACCAACTTTTTCTTCTTATTCTTTATTAGTTTGCAATCTCTTACATGCATCTGCTCCTGTGCACAGAGCCACAGAGCCAAGCCTCGCACTAGATAGGTGATCTACACACAATGCACTAGATCCACCTTCCTCAAAATCAGGTCAAGGAATAGAGCCAACTCCTTGATAGCACAAAGCCTTACACAGACTGTCTGCACAAAGCCTCTTACAATCACTTGCACTTAGCTCTGTAAGTCTCAACACAGAGTATGCACAAAAGCCAACCACTATTCTTTGCACTTAACAACATTTACATATTCTTTCACGAAGCCAACTTAGACAGACTAGCACTTGAACTTACATCGCTTAGTTACTTATTTATACATTACAAAAAGGCCTAAACATGGCTAAACCCATGGGATGACATCCCATACCCGTTACATAAACCCTAAAAATCCTTTGCTGGGTCTACAAGACTGCAAAATAAGTGAGATCCCGCGATCTCTACTTCACCTGTGTGCTCCATCTTCGATCAACCCGTCAAAGTCCCAAATATGGTCAAACATGACCAATGTTTCCTCAAAACTTGGTCAAGGGACAACACCCAATCCTGCTCTGATCCCATGTTGATTTTTCTAAATGAGATGATATTGTATATTCGAATGATGTTATTACAATGATGAGTTGTTTCATATATATAAAACATATGGTGACCATCCATGAAAGGATGCGTCCCTTGGACAATAAATAACTACTTATTTATTATATATATTTATACTAAACTACTTTTCACTTTTTACTTTTCACATTATGAATATCGATCATAGTTACAATTTCAACATGTAGAGTGTGTGGAAGATGAAAATTATGTGGAAGAAGCCTCTCTTGTAAGTTTTGTTGAACTTGTTATGGATTATGAAGAGCATATCAAACAATGGTTTCTCAAAGAAGAAGAAATTTCACACCTAGAAGCAATTCATATATTCTGACTCCATATGGAGCATCGAGTGCAAAAACTACTCGAAGCCTATGAAGCAATCCAAATGCTGAAACTTTGTAGACATATGGAAGAGGAGTATACAATCAACATACATGCCTAGAATGATTTGTAGGATGCTTTTGATCATTGGTACATGTATAGTTGCCATTTTTAAGAAGACAAATACTTTCACCTTCTATTTGATGACTCCACTCTACCTTATGTAGAAAACATTATGAAGGGAAGTCAAGAGCCAATGATGATTACCAGTGTTCAACTTGCATAGTCTCTAGTGGTAGTTTTCCCTCCAAATCCATAACTGACCTTTCCTAGCTACGTGGATGACATTTTGGACATGGAGGGTTCTATTTATCGGGATCCACATGATTATGGTGGGTATTTGGAGCACAATACCCAGTTATTAGTCGAGCTTAGGGGCCATCAATTAGGAATCAACACGAGCACGTGGACATGGGACCTAGGTTTATAAATGAACTTCTTGAACTACTTTAGCATTGAGGCTCATACTCGTACATGGGACCCTGGATTATGGACGAGCTTCAAGGACTACTTGGACATTGCAGTCAACACTCATACATGATACCCAGGTTTAATGAGCAACTTCTTGGACTACTTAAATGTTGTGGTCAACCCTTGTACATGGGACCCTAGTTCCCTAGAGTACTCCAGCATTGCGTTAAGTTCCCATTCATGGGACCTTGGTTTATGTTTGTACATTCTCACTACAAGCATTGAGGGATTTTTTTTTTGAAGAGGGATGGAGTGTTTCCCTCCAATTTGGGTATTTGAATGACATTCTTGTGGTTAAATTTGTAATATAATTGCATGCATGTTGTTTTGTTTCTTATTTGATGTTATAACACTCTTATGGTTGTCTCACAAGTGATCATTCTGCATTAATTAGATTATGGCCTAGCTAAATTAAGTGTTTTTTCTCACCATTACAACAAAATCCCTAATACAGATTGACTACTCCACATTGGGTTTATATCATTTTATATTGCTTCTCATATTGTTAGCAATTGATTTCTGACTTTTGAGGCCTTGTAGGTTCATTTACAAGCCTTTAGTTCCACTTAACACCCACCATCTAAAGACACATTTCAAGAAAGGAGTAGGCTAACTCGGGAGAAATCTTCCCTCCCGAGTGTCCTTACTCTGACATATAGCTTTCCGGCGACTCCCTTCGTGTTGTGGCACTATCCCCCAGACACAACTAGTGCACATTAATGCCAAGATTATTCAGATTTTTAATTTAGCAAAGGAGCCAAGGATCGATGCGCACACATTAAAATTCCTATTTTTAATGTTAAACCCGCCCAACCCATATTTTTTTTTATTGGAAATTTTGATACAGAGGGTCGGGCTTTGAACGACGACCATGGTGAATATGTAGTTGTTGGCTGAAAGACATACAATGCTGGATAAGATGTGTGCCAACAAAGGATGGTAGGAATTGCACGGTGGTGGCAGACTTCCACACTCACCCATTCCCGGGACAAAGGCAAAGGCCAGACTCATACATCGTGAGAAAATCATACGAGAGAGGAGTGCTAGGGATTGTGGTGTCATGTGCATGAGTGTTCTACTATGGCCCTCAGAGCCGTGATTCCATGGATGGTCTTGCTGGTTATCCTCAGACTTCTGGTGAGCAATACAAGGGACATAAAGAAGTCAGATTCTGTAACAACCCTAGTTAAATGATTGCTTAAGGTTTATCAAGTATAATTAATTAGATAATTAACTGTCCTAATATGTTTTAGTTAAACAATGATTATTTCTTAATAATATTATTTATTTATTTATTAATTAATTGTTTATATCTGTTGATTGATTGATTAATTAATTAATTGACTCATTAAAGGTTTGATTAATGAATTAAAGGGGCTTAATAACTTTAATTTATTTATTATAAGA